>WBNH01010586.1:0-91776 GCA_013401255.1 Urocolius indicus | reverse complement strand
TTATTCTTTCCCAGATACAAGCCATATATCATGTATCTATACAATTTATCTGTAGATAAAACACAGAGCTCCTATACTGAAAGTGTATGTATGACTTCTTCACCATAATGTACACCTGAGTGTGTATATCTGAGTGTGTAGGCACAAACAGCACAGTGTGTCTGAAAATTTTCCATAACCTGCTTTTCATAATGGTCCTCCTACAGCTGGAATTGATAGTGGACTGCAGTCATGTGACATCTTTCCTGCAAGGTCTTTTGTGGAATATGTCTGCTATATAGTGGGAAAACAGTCTTGATTGAATCTTGCAGTAGAAAGGACTCAAACTGGGAAACTGTTTAACACAATTTTCTTATTATGCAGATGAAAACCTGATGACAAAAGAGTATATTGGCAAATTCTTCCTTGTTATCTGGCAATGATGTGTATAGCAGCATGGAATATCTAGATACAATCTCTTCTAAAATTATTTCACAATTTAAAAAAAAATAGAGAAATGCAGTGAGAATTGCGTATGTAAATAACATTCATTTGTGATGAAGCATGTAATCCCATTCAATCCAGGTAATCCAGTTCACTTTGAGATACAGGCATCATGATTGTAATTTATTAATTCTGAATGGTAGAAAAGGGTAAGTAGCCAAGTACTTACTCAATCCTCATTTCTAGCTTAAGCGTCTGCTTCTTCATCCTTGTTTGCTAGTTCTGAATGTATTTCAAGGAACATTACTAAGAACAAAATCGAACACCATCAATATTAATGATCTGAACTAGGAAGATAGCTTTTAGTGTGCAAATTAATTACCCTAATCACAGGGGTTTTTGTATCCATTTTAATGAAATAACTATTTATTTCACTGAATCCTGAGCTTTTCTTTTGCAAATAAGGCACATTTACATGATAAATATGTGAAATTTAAATGGATGACTAAATTACATTGGGGGGGTGAAAAGACCTTTTTTAATACAATTTTCATAGGAAAAACAGCTAGATTAATGGGTTGGTTAGCTGACTGGCATCTGTGATTAAATCTTTTTAATGTGTGTCAAATAGAATTTAATGGACCTCAAGAAATGTCTACATAGTAATATTCAGGGTTTAGTGAAGATGTATTTTATCTCCTATTATTGAAATGCAGACAGCTGAAGGCAAATTGCTTGTTGTTGCCCAGTACAGTATAGAGACATTATGGTCGGAACTCACAGTAATATAAATTTGCATTTCTCTTTTCCCGTATTGTATGCCCTTTCCTCTGAAAAGAATCTTTTCAACCTACATGACTTTAAATCAAGAAACTCCACTCTAAAATGGTGATTTCTTATTGATTGAATAACCTTTTGGTTTAATTATCACATGCACGTTAGTTTCATACTATTGTTTTCTAATAACAACAAGAAAGGGAAAAAAATCTGTTGTTCAGGGGGACTTTAAACATATCTTTTAGATTCTATGTGTTTTGAAAACTTTATCTATTGTGGCAAATTTTTGAAGAGCCACATATTCAACGGAAGCAATATTTGAAACACATTCCAACTGTTTTTTTGATAACAGTCCTGCAGAACAGGGCATCTTTCTCTGCTTGCTTTTTTTTCCCAGTCGAGCCACCAGAGACATCTCCAGCTTCCTTTGATTTGAAATGATCAATGGCAGCTGCGGCAGGCAGGCAGGGCACCCCAGGCACAATGCAAACAAGCGTCTCTCCCAGCTCACTAGGATTTACATTTCAATTGCTGCCACATTTTTAAAGATAATTATAACCTTTTTATATTAATATTTTTCTGTGGTGTCACTGATATTTTAACAGCATAAATATTAATTTAGCACATCAAGGAGAACAAGCTTTCTTCAGTGCAACTGCTCAAAAAAAATCTCCCAAAAAGACAGGTCATCAAACATGGCATCACAATCTCTAAGCATTAGCCACTGTTTGAAGAGGGGCTGCATTATTTTGTATGGCCCCGCACCATTTTAAAAACTACGGGAGAATAACCTTTGCTTTTGACTTGAGACCAAACTGTACTGCTACAAATGCAGAATGTATTACTGTCTGAGCTGACATCTGTCACATATGTGCCTCCATTGTCTTTACCATGGTGAAAAATATCAACTAGATATTACTGCCTTGATAAAACTGATTTTCCTGGAAAGAAGAAAGGGGGAAATTGCTATTGGTGGTACTGAGAATTTCTAAAGAATTTTGTGTTTCATTACTGCAATCTTTTTTTATTCTTCTTACCCCTGCAGGTCTCTATATCCTTCCCGTTTTGCATCAGGAAAAGCCATCATATTGTATAAACAGATGTTGCTTTACCTACCAAGATAGTATGTTGGATCGTAATAAATTTTTTGCAGCCTGCCTCATAAAAAAGTTCATCATGTAGCATATTTGACCGGCGTTTATTTTTTTTTAAGTCCTCCCCACACTTTTTTTTTTTTCTTCTATAGTTTCTCATACAACTACAATGTTCCTAAGTATTCTTCAATGCTTAACATCACTCAAATTTTTTTTTACGGTCAAGCCCATCTATGGAAATTATGTGTTTTCCATAGTAAATGACAAATAAGGGAAATTAATGGATATTATAAAGAATATTGATACCACTACCCATCAGATGTTAGAAGGAGGTCATTCTGTTGCTCTTCTTGATAAAGTGCAGACCTACACTTATTGGCTTGGAAGCTTTTTATGGGCAAGACCTTCCTACACATCAAAGCCATGAGTTTGAACATTGCTTGAAGCTGGCTGAGAGAATAAAACTGCTCAAGAAATATGAGTGACTAACACATATGCTGCCAGGGGAACTTAGTGTATTGTGTATGACCCTTCTGTAATTGTAAGGAAATGATATTCATTTAAATGGGTGTTTATCACAGTTAAAAGTACATCTAATGAGACAAAGGTCACATGCCGAAAAACACAGGGTTAGCCCACTATTTCTGGCCTTGTTTGAAAAGACTGCATTTTTTATATTTGTGTCTCCAGCACACGTAATCTATATTTATGCAATTTAAAAAAATCTTTTGGATGCCAAGTGCAGTATTAAACTAAATGCAGCTCCAATATTATATGCACACATCTGGGAAATATCTAGAGAATATATTAATAGTTGAATCAAACCTAACTCCTTTTTCAGCTACTGTTGTTTGAGACAGCTAGACATTCTAATAGTTGTTATTAATAATAATATTATTATATTATTATTGTTAACAAGAATGTTCTTTGCTTTTATGAAATGTATTTAATTTTTTAAAAAACAACAAATTCAAATCTTCTGAAGGGAATACTTTTTTTAAGCTTACAAAATAGCTGCAATATAGCTTGTACGTTTCCAGTTCTACCAGCCCCGCTCCATGCAAAGCAAGTCTTGAGCCATATATTTTAGTCCACTTCTTCCTAAACTGAGTTTAGAAAGAGATGTTACACAGAACATTGCTCACAGCATGCTTCAGTGAAAGCCAGATTCAATACAATAAACATACCTAATGATTAGTGCCACAGAGTTTCATTGAGGTTCCTCTCAAAGTCATGGGTCTCCACAAAGATCCCCTAGACTTTCCTGTAGTGCTTAGGAGAATGAATCTACAGCTCAGCAAAGCCAAAGAAGAGAAAACCAATTTACCACAATTCAGATCGCTGGTAGGAGAAGCTGACAAATTTCAAGACATTAACTGCTCCAGAAGTGAAGCTGAGTCTGCATGCTATTATGCTCAAGGAAGTTGGCCAATCTCATCTTGATCTAATGCCATTGATATAATACCATACCATCAACAGTACTGAAAGCAGCTTTTAAATCCAAGAAAAAGATAAATCATGGTGAATACTTGATCTGCCTTCAGGCCAAGACAATATTGACCAACACAGTACTGGTACTGTATTCTAATAGGCTTCAAAGCCAGACTATGTAAGACAGAAGAGAGAACTACAGATATTTTGAAATATTTTCTTTTTTAAGCATGTCCAGGAGAAGATGATTTGAAAAAGACACACAATTTTTCAGATACCAGAAAGCTCAAAAAAGCCCCGGCCCTTTGCCTTCCCCACAGCCTGAGTTTCTGAAGAAGCACCAGATTGGAGCTTTTTGCTTCTCCCTTCGTCAGGATGAACACGGGTCATTTTCTGACCTAGTTTCCTCATTCTTCTCAGCATGACCTGCTGACTAAGAGTCACATAGAGTACCAGCCCGTATTTCTTGACATTCCTGAAAAACTTCACTTAGATTACCACAGAACGTCCATGAAGTCCTGAGGTAAAAATAATTCTCTTTTCTTGCAGCAGCCATCCTTGCAACAGCATTCCAGAGCTGATTCATTGTTTTGATGCTGATAAAAGAGACATTCAGTCTAATGATATAAGTTCAGAAAAAAAGAAAAAGCCTAGAAGACTTCCATCATGAATAGTTTCAAGATGTTTAATTATAAAATTGCTGTTTCATCTTAACTGGTGTGAGAAATTCTCTGAATGAAAGTATTTGTTATTGTGGGGCCAAACAAAAACAGAATCTGATTTGCATTTTGCCATAATTTTTCTGGAGCTGACAATGAAACATTTGGATCTGAATCCAGTCCAAGAAATAGAATAAAGTGAAGGCTGAAAAAGATGCAGTAAAAAATCTACAACTGTACGAAGCATAAGCCATTTGTCTTTTCAGTTTCTTAGCTATTTTCTTGAAGTATGGATAGCATGTACTCTACTCCTGACGCTAGCTGCAGCCTACTTGCCTGCTGTTGGAGATTACCAGTTTTTTTCTACCAAATATTTTCTCTAAAATCCATCTCTGGGAAAATGAACAGGAAAAAGAAAAAAAAAAAACAAACCAGAAAAAATACACTGGACACAGTAAGAGATGAGTGTTACTAACACTACCTATTCCTCTAATTTAGCTGTTAAAGCATAATTGTTAATGTCTTCTGTAGCAAAACCTTATACAGAAGCTCAGGAGCTTTAGTTGTAACCAGCCCAAGACATCTGGATATAATAAAGATACTGATAGTGATAGCAACATAAAGAGCTCTAGTGGACACTGATAATTCAGTTGTGCTGCCTAAATTCCATGTGCACACCTGCAAGCTGCCTCTTAGTCTAAACAAGCTAAGGAAAAATAGCAAGAATAGTTCACTGGAGATTTTGGAAAGTGGAATATGGTTAAAACAAGTTATAAGATTTTTTTTTCCACTGAAATTTGAAAGACTGGAAGAATGCAAGAGTGCACAAAATGTATTTAGATGGCTGAATCACTCTCTTTTCAAAAGTAGAGGTATATATTGTAAACCATGTTTTAGTCTTCTCAATATACTCCAACAGCTTAGACCACACCCCCCCCAAGCCTAGGTTTTATGTAAATTAAGTTCGTTATCAGACAACATTGAACTCATGACACTAAACCAATTCCTGTCCTTGAAACAGAAGCAAATTTTCTCAGTTCAGTCAGAAAATAGGAAAGGAGATTGTATGTTTTCTTATTTTTTAAATATCTTGTGAAGAGATACTACATCTTTTACCCATTTTGCTACCTAACTAGAAGCTGTAAGCGGTCTGTGGCTCACAAGCATACATTTATACTAGGCATCCTCCATAAGGAGCATCCACATATATGTGCTGCTGCCTGCCTGCAGCAGTAATTCCATTTCAACAGGCATGAACTCTCTACACTTTTCTTTTTGTCTATGAACTCTTAGAAAACCAAGAGCAGAGATAAGAATGAAAAATAAGACAACAGTGTCCAGAATGATTTTGAAATATTTTATCAAACAATTTTGCCTGAACAGTATGTGCATAGTAAGATACTGGCTCTGTGCACAATTTGTGTGTTCCTTAAACAGACTTACAGATACACAACATTTGTGTATCATAATGCCCAGAGTGCTGTGGAGATAACATTTTATTATTGTTACTATACAGATTGCTGGAGGGATAATCATGGGATTCTTACCATCTGTCTTTTATTTTTTTTCCCCCCTAAGATAATTAAGAAACAACAGTACTTTTCTTCTTGCTATTGTTGATTTTTTTGTCTTATTATAACTCAAGTGCTTTCCCTACCTTTGAGATATGGTAGTGGTGAAAAATTCATGTGAAATAAAGCTCAGCACAATACAGTTCCAAAAAGTAATCTTTTATGTAGGTATTGAGACTGTTAAAATCTCAGAGATATCTTAAGGACAATATGCTTCAAATCTTCTTCAACTCTGCCTCCACACATTTTTTATACTTGAAGCATTACCTGTGAGGCATTCTAAATCCTATATTCATTTCCTTAATAGCTAAATAGAGATTGAAAGGAAATGGAATACTGAGCCAACATTGTCAATGACAGTCCAGACTTAACCACTAAGACTCTTCAAAGTGTCTATTAGGGGCAAGGGGAAAACTTTGTTTCTGTAACATTTAAGATTCAACACCCTTAAACAAACAATACATGTGTTTTGTCAAGGACATTTTCCATGCAAAAATATTCTTCCAAATTGTGATGGTAAGTACCATTTGTATTACCATTTCATTTTATTTCAGAATCATACTTTCAAAGCACATCTTCTGATAGCTGGAATTTAGCAGAAGATGGCTCACATGGTGAAACTGTTAATGTATGCACTGTATAACAGCATATATATCTATCACACTCCAATTGCTAACGGTCTTTAAATACATACAGTCTGGCTGGAGCCAGACCTTGTGAACTGATTTTAAAGTCATCTTTACCTTCTCAGAACCACCCAACCAACCACTATGGATCTGGTTCTAAGGTGTTCTACTCCTTGCCAAGTTAGATATGGCCTGAAACACTGTGAGCTAGAAGAAAATACAGACCTGACTCTTTTGGAACAGATGGCAAAAAGTCTAGAGACACGGGCATTCTTGCCTATTAAAGTAATAATTTTTATAATGGCAAATAAAATGGTGGTGATTATTAATACCTTTGTTTCCAATTCCTTTTGTATGCTCAGTTATAGTGTGTGCCTCCATGTTATGCCTAGATTTGACAAACATTCTTTTAAATTTGTCCCTAGAGAATTCCCTACTTATTCTCTTAGTTTAGGGTGCATTTGTTTTTACATTTACCATTCACATGCACATTCTAGTTTACAACTCAGTTTTAATTAAAACTTATTTTGACCCATGAAGTTGGTGACTTCTTTAAATATAATTTCCCTCACTACTCAACTTCCCAAGCTCTCCTGAGTCTATCTTTAGTTTTAACAGTGGTCTTCAGTTCATACAAATGTTGTCTTGCCTATAAGAGCTGTTCACTTATTCATAAGGTGTCATGAGTAAAAGCAGAGAAAAAAAAATAAATACAACCTTAAAGTCATACTGAAGCAGCAACAGCAGATAATAAGTTGGGACAACCCCATTATTTTATTACCTAGAGCTATGTGTCAAGGAGTAACAAAGAAATCACAACAATTTACTAAAGAACTTTTGTGTATGGAGTCCAAGAAAGATGTGCTCAATAGTAATTTTTTAATAATAGGAATTAGTCTTCTGACTATTTATTCCGAAAAGTTGATAGAAAACAAAAAGTTACAAACCGTGCAAATTAGAAAGATTTTATAATTTCATAATGGTATGCATTCGGCTAAGCTAAGTACAGCCAAGAGCTTTTTTATCTTCTCCATGACTGATACTTTGAAAACTTAGCAAATAAACCTTATGCTATAGTAGGAGAGAAAAAGGTGTTTGTGTATGAAGGAATGGGGAGCAGGCAAGTGGAAGAAAGAAATTGCAGAATCAAGCTACAATAAACGATGCTAATATTAGCACATGTGCATATTGCAAACAGTTAGGAGATCAGGCAATAATCAACAATAATATTGGAAACTGTAGTCTAGGTTTCTGCTGGTTCTTAGTTGTTTAGGCATATAAACGTATAAAGCTGAATGATAATTCTCTTTATGGCCTAAGAAATCTGCCAAATATTCTTTCCCTTGCTGTACATCCACACTACATCCACACTAACATNCAACAATAATATTGGAAACTGTAGTCTAGGTTTCTGCTGGTTCTTAGTTGTTTAGGCATATAAACGTATAAAGCTGAATGATAATTCTCTTTATGGCCTAAGAAATCTGCCAAATATTCTTTCCCTTGCTGTACATCCACACTACATCCACACTAACATCTTTTCTACATCCACACTAACATCTTTTCTACATCCACACTAACATGTGTGCACACACACACACATGTATATATATATCTAACTGTGCAATCTAATTGTGCCTGAAACCAGTTCCTTCTAGAACAACTTCTCTGCTGCACTGGAGCTACTAGCACTCATTTCAGTCATTTATACGTCTCAGATAAACTCACAGAGCCTTTTCTTTTGTCAGTAGGAAGTCTTCAGGAAAGGTTTCAAGCAGGGACTAACAGCCTCTTAAGAGTTTATTGGTATTTTGTTTTTTCCCTTGTCAGGGTAATCATTTTGTGGGAGATATAGCCAAGATCTTGGGACTGCCTGCCTCTGGCTTACTCCTGGTAACCAGTGCCTGAGACATCTGTGATCCTTAGAGGCCCAGCAGCAGCTCCTACTGGCTCACATAGTTTGTAAAACAAAAGATGTTTCTCAGGGCAAGCTTATCTGCATTAACAACGCTTGATTCTAGATAGTTGCAGTGCACCAACAATTCAAACTAAAAGAATAACAGTGGCTGAGCAGAACAAACTTCCAACTGTGAAACAATTATAGAGCTGTTGAATGGCTGATTGCTTGTGTGTGGTCCCCTCAGTTCCCTGATGTGGTGCGCTTATAGTTTTGCAATTGGATAAAATAGATTGGAATGAGTGCTGTCATACAGAACTGCCAGCTGTTCCACTGTTAATAAAGACACTACTTAACTATTAATACATCCTATTCTTCTCTTCTGTGCTTATTCAAACAAACTATCTTTGTTTGTAGAGAGGGTGTGACTGCACCTGTTCTGGATTCAGGAGTCCATGGCCTGTGAGAGACCCCTTGATACTCTTCAATAACAAGTCAGAGTTCTATACAAAGACCAGACAGAGTGGGCTTGCTTTTCCAGCAGATTTAGCAGATAATGTTCTAAAAATATACAGGCTTTGGAGTTAGCTTCCTACTGCTTGTACTTCTACCATTAATAAAACAGTTAGCTTGCTTTTGGTATGGGGATTCTATCAACACTCAAGATTTAATTTTCGGTACTCCACAGGAACAAAGAAAAAGTACTTAAATTAAAACAACCTTCGAGGACTGTTTAAGTTACCTTTTGTATTGGATTTTACTGAACAGTCGAGTCTTGATTCCTTGCAATTTCAGGGAATGGAAGAAAAGAGCCAAGTCTTCGTCTGGCATAAGACCGTTGCAGCCAGATGACTTTCATTAGATGAGATCTATTTTTAAAATATATGGAATGTTTTTTGTCTATCTGTACTCCCCGGCAACAACATTTTTTGCTGTGTTGCTAAAAGAAAATTGATGCTAAATCTGTCTTTAAACAAAAATCCATGCTGGAATATGCTAAAAAAAAAAAGTAATTTCATAAATTTACAGTGATATGCAGCTGGTACTTTTTTTAATAAATCAAGATCCTAGAAACAGATAAAGGTTGCAGGTGGCTTGTGATGATCCAAGGTTCTTCATTTGGCTCCACTAATGGCTTGCAATATGAACTTGGGGAAAGCCTTTATTTTTTCTCCATAGAAAAATGATGCTGTTATCATCAAGTTGAAGTGTGGGAAAAGTTGACCATAACTGGCAGTGGTGGTTCCCTATGTAATAAATAAGAAACCTGTTTTTCTAGTTGTCTTCCACATTGATTTAAACCAATGATATTGTTGCCTCCTTTAGACGGTAAGCTTGGAACAAGGTGAGAAGCTATCTCCATAACACAATCCCATTTCTAAAGCTAATTTGTAGCATATGAAAGCAAATGGCTCTATTAATTTTAATTAATGAGTAATGATGTGTAAGGTAATAACCACAGACTAAATATCAGTCCAGATCTCAGATCTATGACTGGCTGTGATAAAGGGTGTGAAAGAACTGCTTCTCAGCCTAGTGTGACATTTTCATACTGGGTGAGTGGGAGAGGGGAGTGGGGGGTGGGGGGAGGGCATAAATAGCTGCTAAAAATAAGTGTTGTTTACTTTAGACAATACTGATTAATATTTGGGGGAGGAGGCAGGGATTGGGTTTTTTTTGTGTTTTTTCTGGTTTTGGTTTTTTTTCTTAAATAAGTTGGGCTGATTAAATAAAATACCAGTACAGAGTTACTGTTCATTGATTGTACATTTATTTTAAGTCTATGGCCAAATTTCAAATATAAATTTAGATGTATTACTCCTCTGAGAAACTTAAATATCCCAACCTTCCACATAAACAAATAACCAAAGTGAATGCTGGGATACAAGTATTCTTGGGATGTCAAGAAGAAGAAAAAGTTTTAAAATTCTTTTTTACCTGAAGTTAGAAACTAGAAGTTTTTGAAGTTTCAAGTTCACAGAAAAAAGAAAAATGTGTCTGTACTTGCCTACAGTAAACTATTTGGAGTATTTCACACAGTAATTCTGCATTGTTTTAGGATAGTGTTTAAAAGCTACATAGAAAAAAATATATATATCCTTTATAACAAGCAAGGAATTAACCGTGATGTTTACCTACTAACTGTGAACAAAAAGAATCTACAAAGTCTGACATCAATAGATCTGTCAAGAATTTGATTTGTCCTCTAGAATTATTCACTGCCTCACCATCCAAGCTATTAAGATGAATAATATTAAGAAGCTATTTCTCTAATTAATTCTCTTTCCTAGTTTCATTTCCAACTGCTAATTTTGGAGGTTCCATTTTTGCAAGATGACTATGGCGTTTTGGAAGGATGGGCACAGCTCTGAATAGTCCTGTGCTTAGTGCTCATAGAATGGAATGAAGCTGCTGTTCACTACTTCTGACAGGTGTAATGAATAGCTATTGACATTGCTGCTCCTTAGTGTTACTACAAATAAATGGATAATAAAATAAATGATGAAATATCCTTCATATAAATATTTTTTTTGTAGAATTGAATTAGTGAAGATCATTAAAAATTTATCCAACTAGGAAATGTTTTGTCGTTCAGATTAGCTTTTCTTTAAACTGTATGGGAAAAAAAAAACAGATAGCAAATGCAATATTTTGTGGGCTGTACAAAAGAAAGGAGATAGGTAAAATAAAAGACATAAATATAAATAATACAAATATTTAGCTTGAGTTTATTTTTCCTACTGAGGAAATACAGCACTTGAATTTATCCATCCCATGGAATTTGTTTTAACATTTCACTATTTATGAATATAATGTATCAGTTCACTTGTTGGGGTCTGCATTATTGATGTGCTTTTTTGTTCAATTAGGCCAGAGAAATATTTAAATAAAGGCATTTTGTAATACAAATAAACAGAGAACAAAATAAAAGGAATCTGTGCTGATTACTTGTGAAGGTTACTTTAAACACATTTATTCTTAGTTGCAGATTGCATTTAAGTGAAAGTCTCGCAGTATAACTCTGGGCTCAGTCCTGCTCTTGTTAATCAGTTTTGCTCTGATACTTTGGCTCCTTGCAGTTACTCCTAATCCATAGCAATGTAGAAAGGAAGAGATCTGGCTGAGAATGTTCTTTCCATGTCTTTCACTTGTCAGAAGGTAGCAGCTGAAGAATATTATCGTCTCTAAAGGATTGAAGCAAATATTTATAAATCTTAATATCTTGAGAGAAGATGAGGTTGTACTTTTCCTAGAGGCATTTGTGATTGCAATATTGACACATAATAATAAGCCCCACAGTGAATGATAAAATGATATCTACAAATTCTGATTTTCTAATTGTTTTTTTACAAAATTGGCACAGAGATGATGGATAAACCATCCACCGTAAAACATCTGGGATTAATCTTTAAGAAGGATCTAAACCTGTTCCAGCTGATGTCATTGCAAAACCTTTCATTACCTTGAAAGTGAGCAAGAATGGGCTGCAACTCAATGTTTTCCTTTTACTGCTAGCCTGACTACAAAATTTTCAGAGCATGCCAGTGCATTTCTCTGTATGTACTTAGCTAAATAGCACAGCATCAAGCTTTGGTGTTTGTCTTTGCATTGCAAGCTTGAGGCCCAGTGAATGGCTCCAGAATAAGAAAACAGGTCAATGCACAACACAATGAAGCTGAATTCCAAAAGTATACCCAATTCTACAATATAACCATTGGTAAAACACTATTTCATTTGTCATCAGTTGAACCTTTTCACTTGATGCAGGATGGTGTTTTGTGGGATATGAGAAAAAGAGGATGCAAAGATGTCCCCTGGGAGTTTAGTCACATGCAGTTCAATATTTTAATGAGAGAAACACCATATTAACAGGAAGAATTTCAAACCACACATTGATATGGGAGATAAGAGAGAGCACATAACCAGTTGTAATCTCGGTTTGCATTCCTGTGTAATCACATCCTCTGTTTCTCCTGATCGCAATTCAGGAATGCATCCATGCTCTTTAATCTGTTCTTGCACCTGTTCCTTCAGTCATATCTGGAGCTGACTGAACCACTCATCATAAGCGATTTATCAGATCTACTAAAGGGATTTTTTTCAGAAGTGTTCAGTGACTCAGGAGCTAGACAGCAATTTCTGAAAGAGACTCGGGCATTTACAAATCTAATTCAGGTCCTCATAATGCTGGTTTCTAAGTGCTCATGTCATATTTAGAAACAGGACCAGTACTTTTACCCCATCTTATTTCTTATTTAATGGTAGGGCTTGAGCTTAAGCACAAAGCTTAACACAAAGCTTATCTTTTATTAATTTGTCTATTTTTCATAATTTATTACCAATCATTATTTTAGTGTCTACAAAATTAGAGGAGATATTATGAACTGGTTGTGTATAGTACACCAGTGAATCTCATTTGCTACATTCATATTTAGTAACTTCATTTCTGTGATATTTTTTTTTTAATTCTCTGAAATAGGAACAAGTTTCAGCAGAAATCACTAGGGCTGACATTTCGCAAGTGAAGAATTGGGAGTATTTAACAGAAAGAGAGAAACATTAAATAAATACAGGTGAAAAAAAAAGGTAAGAAAATCTTTCCCTCTATTCTTTTCATGTTTTCCTGTTGGCTGGTTTCCTGGAATCTAGTTTTACAATATTTGGGCCCCTTACAGGCCAAAGGAGAAAGGAAGATATAAGCCTGATTTATTGGCTGTCTAGCAGACTTTACTTTCAATTTTCCCTTGTCACATTTCCAATGAGTAATTGGCCACCTTAAAAATAGGATAGCCAGGTAGGCACTTTCACCATCTGTACACTTGCTTGTCTGGTAAAAATGAAGTTCATGGCTAAATGTTCTCCTTTGTGTGCTTATATCAGATGTACTCAAACAAAATTTTCTACCTAAGGTCTCATGCATAATAATAATAATAACAACAACAACTATTTTTTTTTTAATTTTTAATTTTAAAAAATGTAGTGGAAAATATTCCAGATTCAAGTTTGATTTCCCAAGTCATGATATGTCAGTTCTATCATTTGTATAGTTGGAGCTCTATCTATTTTTCTCTATCAATGAACAAGCACTTTTCCTTCATTCTTATGACCAACCTATTAGCCAAATCTTGTGGAATTCTACACTCCCTAGACTTTCAATATTCCCACAGCCCATCAACTCGTATATTTAAAAAAAAAACCAACCACAACAAAATGAAACAAAAAATAATTGTAAATACCATGATATCCCTTCCCTTCCCTTCCCTTCCCTTCCCTTCCCTTCCCTTCCCTTCCCTTCCCTTCCCTTCCCTTTACCTTTCCTCATTCCCTTTACCTTTCCTCATTTTTAGGGGCAAAGGAGGAGAGAAGGTAGAGAAGTAGAGGGAAATGCTCCTTCAACTAACGTAATACAATGCAACAAACCACCACATTGTCACAAGTAACAAATGTTTCTGTCTGTGTGCAATGCAGTTTTACCCATAGGATCATAAAACACTGAAAATGGAAATGTAGCCTAAGGAAAAATGTTGCATTCTAAACTCAAAAGTAATCTTAGAGATAGTGGATATTAAAAAGACAGCATACTACTTCTCACTTTAGAAAAAGATAAGCAAGAGTAGAAGGCATGAAGTCATTGGGCAGTCTTTGTAGCAGAAATAGGTGGGTTAAAAAACTGACCATAATGCTCACAGGCAGAAAGAGCAATGCTGCTGTCATCATCTTACTGATTTCTTTGTGTTGCAATACAGCCCAGCAATGCTTGTTATAGTTGTGTTTAGAGCTGTTAAAAAAAACAAAGCGGTGAAAAAAAAAAATAGACCACAGATATAAGGAAAAGTGTGGTTTCAATCTCCTAATTCTGGGCCCGGCTATTAAATATTTATGTAACCTGAACCAGTACTTCTCCACATCTGCTCTGTGGGGAAGGGATCATAGCTCCTTGTTAAGTTTTCCAGCTTAAAAGGAAATGTTAATTTCCAAGATAGGCAGAAAACTGTAGGTTAAATATCACCTTTCTAGATTTTGGCTTGCTGAGTAGAACTATTTTTCTAGTTGTAAACTATTAGTAGAGTGTACTTTTCTTTCAGCTGTCCCAGTCGATAATTAGTATTTAAACAATCACTGTAAGAGTAATAAGTAACAATAAAAACATTCTTATAGTTCACAAATTTACTAGGATTGCTCATATTGCCTGTTTTACTGACAGACTGACTCCTAGCAATGAAATATTTATACTGAATGTAATACAGAAATAAATTTGCGATATGTATTAACAATTTCACAAAGAAACCAGCATGCACATTTACAGCACACAGTACATGAAATGCAGCTGAATCTCTCTACTTAGAACAGGTACTCAAATGTACAATCATTTTTACTATGTGTGTGTTGTCTTTTCCCATGGCTACCTCTGTAAGTCTGATTTCTCTCATGCCAATACTGTGAACACATTGAATCTACCATCCTTAAAATAGCAATTTCAAAGGTACTTCCTACACTTACTTCCAATGCTCAGGAAAGAGGTGCTACCAAATTTGGTACTGTCTTAAATCTGTTGTACCTAGCAGGAGGATGACTGACCTAGTAGTCAAATGTGAGTACAAGCATGCAAACTGCAGGAACAAGACATTCTGACAAAACATGGCATAGTGTAGGGGCTTAAGAGCTCTTAAGACACTAGCCTCTTTTAAATGTCTGCCAAAAGTCTGAATGCAGAACATAAATTATAGCTTGCTGAGTTTATAACAGTCTGGTTTAATCTTGCCACATACTGTATGAGCTTCTACGTCTTGGTTGCTTCTGAATGGCTCTGCAACTTGTGGTAGTTTAGAGCTCAGTCACTGAATAAGGCCAAGTGATCCTGCTTTTAATTGTATTTGTTTTCAGCAATCCTGAGCTCTGGACCTATGTGACGTTTACTGACAGCTCAGCAGCTCCCTGTGAGATGTATTTAAGTTCATTCACGATAGCTGCAAGAAAAGGTAACCACAATAACAGGTATAAAGGCTTGAAGCAGGCTTAGTAACAAGGCATGAAATGCCTTGCATCGATAATATCAAACAAACAAACAAACACTGTTTTACATGATACTGATACACAATTTTAACCATTTTATTCAAGGATTGCTAGTATTCATCAAGTTATTAGTATTATAAATTTGTACTGTCATAGAAAGGAGTCACACAGCTTGAGGCCTTGTACCTTCACCTATTGTTTGTATGTTATGATAAATTTTCAGCAACATTTGATTAAAACTGCCATTTTGTTGGGTATGAAGAAAATCTCTTGACACTACCAGGACTAATTACATTGTCCTTGCCAAGGGGTAGTTGAATAATTACATGTGATTATTGCACAACTATGGTGCTTTTCATGTCAATGCAATGCAATGAAGATTGATTCCCTTTAATTAATCATTTGAAAGTAAACCCTTGTATCATTCCTCAAAGAGGAGAAAACATGTTCCTACATCTTTCTTCCAAAAGGCTTCTGGATGCAATTGGTTCCCTGATGAGATAGCATGCAGTGCATGTGTGCATGTCCTAGATAGGAGGGACTGTTTTGTAATTATTTAGTGAAGCTACTCTCCTTGTTCTTTTTTCTTGTTCTTGAATATGCTTTATAATTTTGACAGACATAAGCACAAATATGTATTAAAAACATTTGTTAATGGAACTCCAGAGAGTTCAGTAGAAAGACTGTCACCAACGCTGAACTTATTTATATTTATTCACTACTTGCCTGTGATTTTGAATCAGTTTGTGTGATCATGTGATATTACATGGTTAATATCACATTATTATTAATATCCATTATTGCAAAAATGTCTTTAGAAAATATCAGTGGGTTACATCCTACTGTAACTGCAACTCTCTGCCCATATATTTATTAACCAGTTGTATCTGTTTCTTTTCAATATCTATGTTTTCTGTTGTCTGTAACATTTGTTTAGAAACAAATGATTCTTGATTTGAATTTCTCTCTCTATAGATACTAAAATCTCAGATAATCTGACAAGATAGTATCTTTATAATGGATCAATAATTTATGGCACTTGATGCCACAGAATTGTTTTTTTTTCCAACAAATCTTTATAGGCCTTCTTTTGGTACTCTAAAATTATTTCACAGACTGCATTACTCTAAGTAACACATGTAAAGCACAGAGATAACAAACATGTGGATTTAAGAAAATAATTTGTGTCTATTTCTAACTAACATTTTACATACCCTGAATACATCTCATTACTAAATAAATTGCATGGATTTTATTTGATTATAAAATATTTGTATATCTTATGATTCATAAAAATGGGAAGAGGCTGATAAAGCTACCTATCAGCACACACAAGCATACATTTGAATTATTACTAATTATTGAATTATTATTAATTATATGAAGGAAAATATATTTATCAGGGGAGTCAACATGGATTCAAAAAAGGGAAATCCTATTTGACCAACCTGATAGTCTTGTATGAAGGCATAACTGGCTGGCTAGATGAAGGGAGAGCAGCGGATGTCATCTACCTTGTCTTCAGGAAGGCTTTTGACACTGTTTGCCATAACATCCTCATCAGAAAGCTCAGGCAGTGTGGCTTGGATGAGTGGACAGTGAGGTGGATCAAGAACTGGTTGAATGACAGAGTCCAGAGGGTGGTGATCAATGGCACAGAATTGACTTGGAGGCCTGTGGCCAGCGTAGTTCATCAGGGATGGGTTCTGGGGCCAGTCTTGTTTAACATCTTAATCAACGACCTGGATGAGAGTACTGAGGGTACCCTCAGCAAGTTTGCTGATGACACCAAACTAGGAGGACTGGTGGATTCCCCAGAAGGCTGTGCTGCCATTCAGCAGGATCTCGATGAGCTTGAGAATTGGGCAGAGAGGAACGTCATGAGGTTCAACAAGGACAAGGGGAGGGTCCTGCACCTGGCGAGGAACAACCCCATGCACCAGTACAGTCTGGGGATTGATCTGCTAGAGAGTAGCTCTGCAGAGAGAGACCTGGAAGTCCTGGTTGACAATAAACTGAACATGAGCCAAGAAGTCCAGCGGCATCCTGGGATGCATCAAGAAGAGTGTGGCCAGTAGGCCGAGGGAGGTTCTTCTCCCCCTCTCCTCTGTCCTGGTGAGGCCTCATCTGGAGTCATGTGTCCAGTTCTGGGCTCTCTTGCTTGAGAGGTAGAGGAACAAGTCTTCATATGCTTAAAATATCATACCCAAAACATTATATGTACTGCTTTATTTTGTTACTTATGTGTATGATATAGTCTTCCATACTTTGCTTGCCAGTGTATTTGTTGGTAATGGCTTCTGCATATTAGAAGATATGAAGACAGGAAGTTGTGGACTTGCAAAGTTGCAACCATTCAAATTAATGGGAGCTGTTGGGAAAAAGCTTAAGTCCTGGACAAACAGGATTCTGGAAGATACTGCTTATGGAGGAATACAGTGAGGTGGGATTTAAATTTGCCCCATTGCCAAAGTCCGTATACCAGTATAGTCATGGACAAGTTTCCAAACCACAATTAAAAGCACAAAGTGAACCTTTATCTGTCCTCAGGGAAGTGCCTCAGTAGGTCAAGGAAAATGTCTGCACTTTGGTTCATATTCCTCTCTCAGTCACTGTCAGGTAGGGAATAGTTTGGCCAAGGGAGATTTTCAGTGTAATTAAATGTAAATGCAGAGGAGGTTGAAAACTTGGAAACACTCATTTCTTGAATTCTGTTTGGGATCCCCCGATTCCAGCTCAGTCTCTGTGGACACCAGACCATGAAGATACCAGTCCTTTCTGGTCCTTCCATTCTTTGTAGCAGAGTTTAGATTAACCTCTTATTATAATCCAAAGAAGGTGGGGGTCTATGCCCTCAGGAACAGTAAGGAGAAAAAAATGGTCATGATAGAAAGTGAATAGAAAGCTACAATAACAAATTCCCAATTTCTTATTGGAAATAAGTGCTTGGGTATTATCCATGTCATGCCAGAAAGGAAAACATTTTACCACTGTACTTTCTAGTTTACCAAACTCTCTCTCTAGGACACCTATTCAGCAGAAGGAAGTACACAAAAGAGAGGTAGCAGTGAATGTAGATGTTAAAAATTCTTTTGGGGTTTAAGAAGCTGAAAAATCTATTTCAGTCTTGCAAAAGCTGTTTTCTCTGTATGCTGATTGCACATTCATTCTTTAATCTTTATACGCTTACAGCTTAAAAAAAAATCTGTGACCTAAAATTTCTCCTGTAAATTGTTGAACATTTGCAATAGATACAGAAAATCACAGTTGGAAATCTGCTAACACTATGAAAAAGTAAATTGGAGCCACTGCAGGAAGTAAGACTTGTATGTAAGGACTCAAGACCTCACCAGAATGTTAGAGTGTTATTTTGTATCAAAAGATGTTATACTACCTGTAAACTTTTAATTTAGAACAGAATTTCTGACTAATACATCTGCAAAAATTAGTCTAATTTCTTCCCATTTTATGATATTTTCAACTGGATTTCCTGGGAAATGGTACCTGTGAGCACCAGAACTATTGATTAGGTCAAAATAGAAAGGGAGGTTTTTTTGCCAACTTGTTACAAAAAGAACCGTTGTGGCACAAGATCCCATTTTTTTATTCTTGCCTATCAAGAGCAGGCTTGAAGTAAAATGAAAGCACAAGCAGTTTCATTTACTTAGTTTTACATTTTTGATGGAAAAGAATGTTTTGTTTTAGCAGCGTGTCAACAAGACTAACAAGGTAATAGCTTCAATATAGTGACTGCAAATCATACGTATATATGGGCTGATGCAAATATCCCTGCAAATTTTGTGTACAAAGCTCTGAACTGTATTTGCCTTATTCCTGGTTACCAAGATTGCTAGTGAAGTTTTAATACTAGAAGTCTAGGTTTGTGACAAAATATTTGCAGATATATGACACATCCATTATCACGTTCATTACTGTAAAACAAAAATCAGCAGAATGAGCTATGCAAGAAGTGTTCTCCCCGCTTGTCATATTGTTTACATTTGGAGTATGTATTCCCTTAATATTATTACAGTCTTTATTACCATAGAATGCAATGATTCATGGTCCCTATTACAGTTATTCTCATCACTACCATGAGCAAGATAGAAATGCCATTTTCCACACTATGTGGCCAGGGAGATGTTGCTCATAAGTATAAATAACTTTCTTTGAGGAACCTAGTAAAGTTGTTGTGGATCACGTCTTTGTGAACAGGTAACCTAAGACCTGGAACAGTGTTTTCACCTGAGTGGTAAAGACAGAATTCCTTTGATAAGAGAGTCTGTCTTCACAAGTTAGCTAGAAAAGGTCCCTTTATTTCTCTTCCAGGTCTCTCAAGACTTTGAAGGTCCTGGCCTGTTAGTGACTCAATGTCTAAAAGAAGAGGCAAGTGCCTCTAGTCATGCTATTATACTCCAGGTGGACAGCAAAGTCTCCTGGGCAGAAAAAATGGCTGAAATGGGAATGAGATGCACCCACTTTATACCTTAATTATGCTTTAACAAACTGGGTACCTCTTTATCAAATGCTTGTTGTGCTGTAGTGAGTGCTACTGAGGTTCTGAGCGAGCTGAGCTTTTTCAGCAGAGATTAGGCATCTCTCCATTTCCTCTCCAGATCATGATACAGAATAGCAGGATCCAATATTTTACTTTTGCAGATTAGGATGCTTTTCTTTTCCTTAATTGCAATAGACATCTGAGAAAGTTTCAGGGCGAATGAGAAAATGCATAATGAATTTACTTACAAAATATTAATTTTTTAATCACTTTTTTGGACTAAGATACTTCTCAATTTTTTTCTACAATGTCTTGTAGGTGTCAAGACACATGCACTAGAGTGCAAGAAAAATATTTTAAAAGCTGGCTATCCTTTCTTATATGAACCCTGTATCTGCTTTTATTAAGAGAATGACAGAAGATAATATTCTTCCACATTCTCCATTAAAGGGAATTTGGCAGATGTTGCTGAAAGGTATTTTGAAGTCAATTAGATCAGCATTTTCCCTTGGAATGAGTAGTATACATGTCTGATAATGACATTAAATATCTATCTATCTACCCTGTATTTAAAAGATCGTGCCAAGTTCTGAATGTGACATATCTATTAGCTTTTGGTACTAGATTTGGAATGGCTCCCAAGCAAAGTCTGACTCTGACCTTGCCAAAAAAAAAGTGGGCTGCTTAAGTTGATGGTTTGTGGATTTAGTAAAGATGCAAAAGAAAGTACTTGAGGCATGTTAAAATTGCAGCAAAATATAAGTGAAACCTAGTGATAAAATGTAAATGAAGCTTAATTGTTTACTGTGAACTTTTAGTTGAAATCCTGCTATGTCATGCATGGCAGAACCTTTTCAGGATATGTCAAAGCTCCAAAACAAAGTCCAAGAGACAATACCTTGATTGTCCATGAGTCAAACATGGAAGAGCTTTTCAGATGAAGAAATTAGTCTTCTCGGGTAGAAGTCTGAAAATAATCCCAGAACACATAGGAAACATTTGTTATGAAAAAAAAAAACAGAAAACAAGTATTAAAGAGCATTTTAATTTGTCACCCAGAAAGTCATAAAAAGCGCCTCTTTTGTACACTTTTATATTGAAAAAAAGGTGTTTTATTTTGGTTTCAAGGAGAAAACCATCTTCCTATCAAGTCCAGTAGCTGGATAAGCTTTCATTTAAAATACGATTCACTTCAGTGGAATATTTACTTCAAATTCCTATACAAAGCCTCCTAAACAACTGAAATGCCAAAACAATAAATCAACTAAGGCATCAACAATTTCTATAGCAAAGTGACAAGCTGGCTTCAAAATGATATCAGCCCATGATAAAAACCAGGGGTTTAAGGCTATTTTAAGATAAATGTTAGGACACAGAGGAACCAGAGTTTTTTCTTTCCTAGTCATCAGCATTTGATATATGTTAGGCATTCACTTCTGAGTATATCACATTTTTTAAAAACTGATTCTAATGTCTAGCCAAAAGTATTTTTTTTTTACCAGCTAAAGGAACATTTGCATGTGCTGAACCCCTGACCTATTCTTAAATTTGCATAAGCTACAAAACTAATAACCTTTTAAATAAAAGGCAGCACTTCAGCAGTAAATTGCCAACTTGAAATTTTTGCTTTCAGTTACGATCAGAGTTAATCTCTGTGTCTGTGCATTTGACAGAGAACATGGTCTTGATTCTGACTTTTTCCATGAGCTTTTTTTACAGTAGCATAACTCTAAAGTGCAGCTGCTTCTTGCTTTTACTAGTATGAGACATATCTGTGTTGAATGCATTTTCTTTTTCATGATATCTCATTTCAATGTAAAACAGTAAGGCAGTGTATTTTATTAAACACATAATCATGATATAAAAAATCACATAAGGCTTATGACTGCAGGAGTCTATAATTTTCTGTCAATGAACAAGAGTTTCTTGGCATAATTATTTAACCAATCAAAATCTGTGTATTCACTTACTGTGTCAGTCCTAGAATAGTGAAGGAAAATTTCAATTTCAACAGTCATGTTGTCACCACACTCTGCTGTCTTGTTGAGTGAAAGACTGTGTTACTGTTAAGACAAAAATGCTTCATGTCTTTCCATTTCTCTTTTAAGCATGCTTTCTCAAATATCTGAATCTTCAGGAATAATCTGGTATGTCCCAGCATATGTAGCAGATGAGACAGAGGCACTATGTAAATTCTGTGTGCCTAAGACAACCTAGTATTGATAGCTGTACATCATCTTGAAATTGTACAGAGTTACATATCAATGTATTCAATGGAAGTCTGACAATGAAAGAGAACTGTTATTGAATTTATACAATGGTCTATGGCTTAAACATCTATTTTCTTTCTCATGCATGATTACATTGCAACTTGTATCAATCTAAAATGTTTCTTATGTCCAAGAATTTGGATAGAGGAAGGAGAATGTCTTTCTCCTAGAATATTTTCATTGGGAGGACTGAGTGTTATTTCACTTTTAAACTTCAGCTGCAGACCTCACCAAACCCCCCTTATTTCATATCTGTCTGGCATGCAGATTAGGACTGACTTCTCCCAGTGAATCAGGAGCTATGCTTCATTACGGACCATGATATAATGTGATTTCACACATGGAAGCATGAGTGAGTCATTATTGTAATGCAACAGAAATATTGTAGTAAACTATTATTTGCAGAAATAGTGAATGTAATATAAAATGCTATCTTTCTGTTGTCATATTCATTGCTATCTAGCTGCATGTCTATTTAAAAACCCAATCTGGAAAGTCTGAGCAAATTGTTGCTCACAGCTTTCTCTCTTTTTACTACAAGAAGAGGATGTTATAACAAATTTAGTTCAATCACACCTTCAGTCCTATATAGACTATATATAGGAGATATATATTTGGAGATACAGTTTCACAATCTCTTGGACAGATTCTAAGCCCCCACTGAAAAGCCTATGTTCCTACTTCTGTCACTGAGCACTGTAGGGCAGTCAATGAGTGGGCAAACCCCAGAATTTTATCATTAAACATTTTCTTGTCCTGTCCTGGGAAAATATTCCAGCTTGGAGAATTTTTACTTCAGTTAATTTAATGCCCATGTAGCAGTTTTGTCTGGGGGAGGTTTTGGTAGTAGAGGACTATAGGGTTGGCTCCTTTAAACAAAGAGCTGCCAGAAGCTTTCCTTGTGCTAAGGGCAGTCAATTTTAAGATGGATCTGCATCTGACCAAGGCCTGGCCAATTAGTGATTGAGGTAACACCACTGAGATTAACGTATACGAGAAGGGGAAGACGTTGCTGGGTACCTGGCACTCAGCATTACCATTAATTTCTAGTATTTGTTTAGGGAATTGAAAAAAAAGAAAATGTAAACAATTAAATTAACATTTAAGTGTACTATGGGGAAGGGGGAAGAAAAGTGTTCAAACATCTCACCATAACCTATCCCAGTTTCATCAGCCAGGCGAAGGGCAGTGCCACAGATTGTGGTTAAGAGCATGATGTTTCCTATGTGCATCTTTGTGCATACTGATCTCTTGCAGCTCAACTTTCATTTCTTACTAATTTTCCCCTGCTCCAGCATGGGCAATCTGTAGGCTGCATTTCCCTCAGGAGTGTCACTCACAGGTGTCCCTTGCCTGACAGGGCACTCTTTGACATGGAAGGCCTCCTTCCAGGAGACTGCAGACACCTTTTCAGTAGTTCCCTCAGCAACATCCCTCCAGTCCCACATTCACAAGAAGATTTACCTTCTCATATTTCTTACCCTCACAACTGTGGATCTCCATTAAATATATACATGTGAGCCATGACACAAGGGCTAGGATTTCAGACGTCAAGGGTAAATTCCTTCAGGTGAGGGTCTGTCAGGAGGTTGGGACATCCCTTTTTTTTCTATTGTAGCTAGCAACAGGACAAGGGATAATGGGATGAAGCTGGAACACAAACAGTTCCATTTAAACATAAGAAAAAACTCTTTTACTGTGAGGGTGAGGGAGCCCTGGCACAGGCTGCCCAGGGAAGATGTTGAGTCTCCTTCCTTGGAGGTTTTCAAGACCCACCTGGACACGTTCCTATATGATCTGATCTAGATGGACCTGCTTCTGCAGGGGAGTTGGACTAGATATCTCTAAATGTCCCTCCCAACCCTACCATTCTATTCTGTGATAATGCAAGCCTCATCAAAAGGTTTAATTTATTCAATTCTCTACAAAATAAATGAAACTGAGACTTGTTTTTAAGCAACCTCATGGAAAGAGATATAAGGATTTCGGTCAATGGCAAGTTGAATGTTAGTCAACAGCGTGTACTGGTGTTCATCGAGTACAGCATAGCTGGCTGGTTGAAGTGGATTATTGTTCTTCTCTGCACTGGTGCTGCTCCACCTCAAGTACCATTTGCAGTTTTGGGCACCGTATTATAAAGACATCAAACTATTTTAGCGTGTCCAGAGAAGAGTGACCAGATGTTGAAAGATCTTGAAGGCAACACTTACAAGAAGCAGCTGAGGTTACTTGTTTTGCTTATCTTGGAGAAAACTGAGGGGTGCCTTCATTGCAGTCTACAACTTCATTAAGGGAAGATACTGAAGGGGGAGGTGCTGATCTCCATTCACCAGAGATAGGACATGAGAAAATGGTACAAACTTGTGTCAAGGAAAGTTCAAGCTGGACTCTAGGAAAAGTTTATTCTTCCTCAGGGAAGCAGTCAAGGCATCAAGCTTGTCAGAGTTCAAGGAACATCTGAAGCTCTCTCTTAATCATGTGATCTAATTAAAGGTAGTCCTGCAAGGACCAGAGTATTGGAGTCAACGATCCTTATAAGTTCCTCTCAAGTTGAGATATTCTAGGATTCTATTATGCTGATGCTTAAAGGTGACAAATGCTGCTCTTTTGTAAGCTCTGCAGCTCTCAATAATTTAAAAGCATATAGATATGTCCATACTCATATATATGTACATCCTGGTTTTGGCTGGGACAGAATTAATTTTCTTCCTGATAGCTGGTACAGTACTTTGCTTCGGATTTAATGTGAGAATAATGTTGATAACACACTGATGTTTTGGTTGTTGCTAAGCACCTAAGTACTTTTCAGTTTCCCACACTCTGTCAGCAAGGAGATGTACAAGAAGCTGGGAAGGGGCATGGCCAAGACATCTGACTAGAACTATCCAAAGGGCTGTTCCATACCATAGGACAATATGCCCAGTATATAAAATGGGGGTAGCTGGCAGCAAGGGTTGCTCAGGCATCTGTCAGCATGTGGGGAGCAACTAACAGCACTGTGCATCTTCCTTCTTGTGTTTTATTTTTCTCTCTTTTTTTTTTAATATCCTTTTTCATCATCATAATTATTTTTATTATTATTGTTGTTGTTGTTATTAATAATTATTATATTTCAGTGTTGGTACTAAACAGTTCTTATTTCAACCCAAAAGTTTTACTTTTTTTTTGGCTCTGATTTTCCTCTCCATGCCACTGAGGAGTGACAGAGTGACTGCACAGTGCTTAGCTGCTCTCTAGGATATAACCATGACAGGATACATGCTCCCAAACCAGAAAAAAGACACTTGTGCATGTGCTTAATTATAAACATGGGAGTGGTCTATTAATTTGAATAGGATTACTCACATACTTAAGCCTCTGTTTAAGTGCTGTACTTAGGATTGAAGACATAGAAACAAGGATCAAATGCACAGAGTTCCATTTAGTTCCTACAGAAACCAGTAACTTGCCACTGCTTATGGTGAGAGCTGGATCAGATCCAGTTCTGAATGATCTTTTCAGCATGAGAAAGCCACCAAAATGTGCAAGACATTTGTAACTAAAAACATATCTGAAGGAAAGCAACATTTCCCACATGAGATTGTACTGAATCTGTGATACTGAAAAGCTATTATCTATATTCATGTGTTATCTAAGTGGAAAAAGCTAGCAGCCACCATGGGAGTGAGGCCTCTGAGGTTATGTGGAAGAGAGAAAATCCTAAAAAAATGAGGCCATGTGTTACATTCAGAAAGCAACAGTAACAAAAGAAAGCTGCTTTTCCTTAAATCACACTGCATCAAATGCATGTCTGAGGTGTTTTGTTTAGCTTTCTTTTTTTTTCTATCAGACAGCTGAGCAATTTTTGAGATATTCCTGAATACTTAATATGACATTCAAATACTAAATGTGAAGTTGTATTTTTCAGTTGTAACACCCTCAGGTATCTGTTAGCAGTCTCTGGAAGACAGAATTATTTTACAGCCTGTTCCTCAAAGACTATCTATAAAGAAACTCAATATTTCAGTGGGTTTGTTTTCCACGTCCTGGTTGCCAGACATGACCATATTCTTAGAACTTTAGTATTCTTCATACAATGAAGAAATATAGAAAAAGAAAAAAAAAAAGAAAAAAATAAGTTTTGTATAGAATACATAAACAAGAGCTCCTCTTTTTCTCTCTTTGAAAACCATCATCCCTCATTTTTATCTTCATACATCATCCTTTCTTGTCTCATTTGATCAGTTTTTCATCAAAGCCACTCTTATCATCCAGCACTTGAAATCCATCAGGGAAAGTATAAGCCATGAGGTGAAATATTTTCCTTGAGCTATATAATCAACCAGAAGAAAATTCAGAGTAAATCTTGAATCAAGACTAATTCTAAACAGTAAAATTGTCTGAAATTGACATACTTGACTTCAGCTTTCATAGTCCAAAGCATATGAATCCGTATCCTACAGCAAATTAGCAGTAAAATAAATACTAATTTGTCAGTAAACATCATTATTTTTCTATGTGCTAGTTAATTCTAATCTTAGAAAATATCTTTGCTCTATAAAAGAATGTTTAACTCATTTCAAGCAGGTTATTCTCACCAATTTTTCACCTATGTTTGTGAGATTGCACAGTTAGCCCTCTAGTCACAGAGTTGTGTCCTGAAACCTTTTACCCTGCTATTGGCATGAGGCAAAATAAGAGAAATGGTATGAAGAAAGCCTTATGATGATATTCTTCTCCAAAGCTCCCTTGTGATGGAGGCAAGCACAGGTGTTTCAGTGCAATGTGATTAAGCAAATATTATCCATATGAATGAAATATAAATCTCAGAGGGAGTTTGCACAGTTTATTCAGGACTGTGGTGCCAGTTTTTAGTGATTTTGTGCCAGCTGGACTCTTTAAGTTCCTCTACAAATACACAGATTCTAATGTAAAATCCACACAATGAAATTCAGTGGCTCACAAAGATTTTGGGAGGTGTGCCAAGCAGCCTCTAAGAGGTTATTCCTAAACTTGTACAGTTCCATGTTTTATAAAAAAGGAAATATTTAATTAAAAATACATTCTCCTGATATTAAATAAGTTTCTGTAATGCTGTAATCCAAGATGTGTTTAATGATGCTAATTTACTTTCCAACACAAAAATTTTACAACCATTCAGATATTTATTCAAGGGCGAAAAAAGCTTTGGAATTCATACAGGCTGAGGGAGCAGAAATCAGCAGTAAGACACACCATGTGTTCAAAGAACATAATTCTAGTCCACTTGGTTTGCAGTCAAAGATAATTTCAAGCCCTACAGCATTCAAATTCAAAACATGTAAGCATATCAGTCCTACAAGGTCTTGTTCTCAGAAGAGGCTAATTCAGCATTTTAATTTCAAACCATTCTCATCTGCTCCTTTTAGTTACGTACAGTGTATTGCTCATCTAGCAAAATTTCATCAGACAAATAAAATTATTGTTATGTTTTGCATCTAAATGACTGTAATCAGTGTTGCTACCATGACCACCCTTTTCTCTCATGAACTGCTTGTGCCTCAGGAAACAGGTTTGTTTATAATTAACAAGATAAATAGGTAACATTTTTTAAAATGTCTACCCCTTGGTTTTCATGAACTGCAGCTGCTCCAGCTTTAGAATCATTGATCTATCATGTGCATAGACACACAAGTCTTTCCACAAAAACCACATAAAAAGGTAAAGCAATCAGATAATTTCCTTTTGGAAACACAATCTATGCTCTTGGATTTGCTCATGAATATCTCAGGTGGTACTGTACAAGCAAACTCCCAAATAAATTGGCTTTTACTCTGTTTAATGTAGACAATAATTCCTTTTTAGAATATTTAATTTTAATTTAGTCTCTGGTTCCATTCTATGCTGACATCTTGCATTAATGCAGCCACGTGTTAATTGAACATAAACCACATTGTGAATGCAACATTTTTGTCCTGAAATTAATAACCATTATTTGTAAACCACATAATGTATTTTATAATAGGAATAATTTACTAATAGGGTATTTTACGCTTAGCAGTGATTAAGAAAATGTATTATTTAAACCAGAAACAAACAGAGGCATATAAAATGGGCAATAAAATGTGTGTATATGTATATAAATTTGTTTAAATGAAACACAAATTAAAAATTTAAATGCTTCTGCAATATGACGCAAAGCAGAAAGAGCTTTTCATATTATTGTCCTTCAAACTGATATGCAACCAAATAAAAGATCCAGATTTACAAGAGGATTTGCTTTATATGAAAACAAAACCTTTCACTAGATGGAAGCATCTGTTTCAGCCATTAATAACATGTGTAATGTATACACTGCTTTGAACTAAACATTTCCATTATAACCGAAAGCCCATTTACAGTGACAGAAGCAGTGCCTGAGTGTGATCAGTCATAGTGTCACCCTAGCATAAGATAACTGATGCAGAGCTAGGAACTTGGGCATACGCTTCACCAAAAGCCTCTAATGTCACTCTCAAGCAGCAGGGGGAAACCATTCAGTGTACCTTGACACCACTAGTGTGGAAAGTAGCAGAAGTCCCGAGGATTTGCTTGGCAAGTTGTACTTAGTACTGGTACATGTTTATAAAACTTAAGTTGCTGCACTAAAACTAATGCAAAAGCTATATTCTTGGTTTACGGTTTATTAGCACCTCTCGTGTTCTCTCCTGATAATAGCAAAATGTTATCCTTTCCCCATTCTCCGCAGAACTGTTTCATCTTTTTAAAGGTTTGAGCAAAAGCTACCTTCGAACATAGTTTTTGAAAGAAGTCTACAAGGATTTCTTAAGTTTTTAAACCATAACTTAAACGGGAGAAACTCCACACCTGCATTACTCACCTTAAATGCTGTTAGCTAACGTAGCACAAAGGTATTCAGCAGATTTTTCACACCAAAGTTTTCTGGGCAGCCTTCCAAAACATAGCAGCAGTTCAAAATGACCCCAACTTTGTGAATGGAGTCATTATAGGGTAATCGTCTTTCCTGAGCTTTATGTTACATTTAGCAGCTTAGACTGAACTACAGATTTTTTTCTAAATGGTAGGCTTTAACTCCTTATAAAGTTAATTCTTCTGCAGATTTTTTTTTCAGTAATGTGCACTGAAATCATTCCTAGTTTGCCTATGTAAGAAAAGTCCACAATGGCTTGAGAACTGCAAACATTGTAGTGCTCTCTTCGATGAAATGTTGGAAATCATTCTAGTCCTCAGGCTTTCAGTATCACATTTACACTGCTTAAATACAAACTCTGTGCTTGGCTTTGCAAGTGCCCTACAATACACGATCAAGAAAAGTGTCAAGCATGGGTAACTAATGCACACAGGGCTGGAGGGAAGGATGCAATTTAATTGCAAAGCTCTCTACACAAAACTGCTTCCTGGAAATAGCGTAAAAACCACCTGGGTTGTTGCTGGGTGCTCTTTAACACTCTCAGCTGCATGATAGGAACTCTGTAAACTCAACAGTTCCCCTTCAGCGTGATTCATATGACAGAGCTGCCTTCATAATTTTGTATTTCAGAGCAGTGCTGAATCCAAGATCTGCAGCTGGTAAGCTCACAAGACTCTTCAGAGTCACACCATAAGCCTGTTACCACAAGATCACAGAAATCATTATTTTTCATATGAAATGTATTAGAAGTACTATAAGTTTGATAACTCCTGTGAGAATGAAGTCTCTCAGAATAGCAATATGATAACCATACCTGCAAAGTATGTTGTTTAAGCAAAGGCAAAGAAAGCAATCTATTTTCTTAGAGTAAATACGATTTCTTAGAGTTTCTTATAATTTTTGCTTTTGGGGAAAGAACGTGGTCCACTGGAGGGAGTGATGAAAGACCATTTTTATATGCCCACATGAAAAAATGATAATAAACTTCTGAAAAGTGGAGATACATAAGCATTTGTGGGCAGCCAGATCACATGAAATTCTATTCTTTAAATCACGTCTAGGTGCAAATAATGTTCTACTGAGTATATTGTGATAATAGCACTTGGTTTTACTTTTATTTTTCTAGTTCACACTATTAATATTTTATGGAAGAAAATACAGAGCTGATTGGAGTAAACTAATATTTAGTTGGTTTATATGATTGCTTCTACTTCCTCCATGTAGATGAAAATTAGAAATTAATACTAGCTGAATTACTAAAACAACTTCAATTGTCCTGAAGCCATAATAGAGTTTGGTAACCTAGTAAGAGAAGGGTGCTTCTGTCACAAATACGTGGGAGGCTCTCAGACTGTCAAGCAATTAAGTGGACCTGAATAATCCTATGTAATTAAGCTTCTTACTGCATAATTATCTTTATTTTAAATGTGTCTTTTGATGAAACATCTGTTCCCTTCTCTAGATTTGAAAAGATATACTCATACACATGATGAAAATGGTGCTTGTGAGGCCATCACACATGGTACTGCTGTTCAGTTCCTTGGCGACAAATGTTGTAATTTGCTGTCTTTGCGTGCAAAAGGCAGGTGCTGTTGCATCCATGGCCTGCTTTGCCTGACCTCCACGCTCACTGCAGCTGCCTTTCACATTGTTACCCAAAGAAATAATTGTGTTTGGCAACTCTGCTGAGGATCATCATCCAGGGAAGTGGGAAAGGGGTGCTCACAGTGTAAGTACTGTCAGAACTCTTGGAAGTGGGTATACCAACCTGCTGAACATCAAGAGAGGAAAACAAGCAAAGTGAGCCTTAATAATAGGATTCTAGGCTTTCTTCCTCTATAATAGATCATTTGACTTCTGCTACAAAGAAAGCTACTGAATCATTTTTATATATATTGTCTTTTCACAGATCTTTAGAAAATGTAGACTACTCTATGCCTTCATTTACAAGCTACACCTTTATTAAATAGAATTATATTCTCTTATAAACTATTAAAGCTGGGAGGGAGGGCTTCTACTGAGAGTAGGTATTATTTCCCCTTGGTTTTACATAGCACATGTGTTCTAACTGGATTTCTAACAAGAAATAATTTCTTCTCACCAAAGCCACAGGAAATACTGGTGATGCTTTCATTTAGGATCTGAGTAGTACATGGCAACCGTAAAGGCCATGCTGGCAGCTTCCAACTACTCTCTCAGTAGTAGATGCTCAGAAATAAATCTTCAGGCTTCTGAGAACTATACATGGCCTCAGACAAGATTTCTGTAGATCATCAGACACTGACATCTATCTCACTCATTATTCTCTTTTCTTTCTGTGATATTTTTGTCTGTATCTACAGGAGGAGACGGTGGACAAACACTACAGAAGCTTATTTTGCAGTCCCACAGGGTCCCACACACAGAAGGGGAAAATTACACACTTTCTGGTTGAACAGACACTATGGCTATGCTGCCATAGCCCTGTAGACATTCAGGTTCTAGGTCTGTAAATTTGGCTCTACCTAGTAAAAGTTGGCAAAGGCACAGCTGTCTTAACTTCACTAGGAACTAGACTCTTACTTCTCAATACTACACTAGTATCTGCTGTTATACCCTTTTTGTGTGTGTGTGGAAACTGTCAGAGAGTAGCTGAACGCTGCTTATAATAGTAGGCTGAGCTTATGATAGAATCAGTAATACGTGTGATTGCTCCTGAGCTTTCATTTACTTACTCCCCTACCACACAAAGCTTCTTTTCTTTAATAATTCAATTGATTGCAAGATCAACCACACTAGTTAGATACTAAAAGGTCATCTTGATTATTTTTTTTTCTGATAAAACATGCCAAATAGGTGAAACACTTTAAAAGCAACATCCTGTCAGCATTGCTAATTACTGCCATGTATCCAGTTTTTAAAACAAAATCTTATTCACTCTGCTGCAAGATTCCTGAGGCAATCCATTTGAACTGGGACATTGTCAGAATTCATGGACCTTAATTTTTCAGGACAATGCCTACTAACATCACTGTGAACAACTTCATGCTTAGCATTTAAGGTAGGGTTCAGGACAGGATAGTGGCAGTATCCAAATGTAACTGAAGTCTGGAGGTAGCTGGAGGACAGACTGAGATGATGGGCCACGCGTAAGAGGAGAACAGGTCTCAGTTCCCCACAGCAATGAGAAGTTGTCTGGCTCACACAACACCCAATTAGTACTGGTCATCACACCTGCACCCTTTCACCTACATATTCTTTATAAATCACTGGGGATAAGACATGTCTCCTTGTTCCTTTACCATTTTAGCAGCAGGCTTCATTATGTTCAGGCATCCAGACTGCAGTCTTTTCCTGAACACAAGATTTTACCTGAAAAAGCTAAGTATAATGCTGATGGAAATGATAATAAAGCTAATGGCAATACATCACGTCTCTCCCTATTCTCCACTTCAATGGTTGCATTCATTGTCAACATATACATCTATATGTTGCATTACCCCTTTACAATTGTCTTTCCAAGGAGATTTGCCTCTAATTTTCATGATAACGTATAATCATTATATCCTTTTGGAAAGTGGTAATAGCTAGCTGAGCAAAATCTTTTGAAAATGCCTCTGAAGAATTTTCAGAGATCTAAACATAAGAAGGGCTAGGCCAACAACAACCTTTTGAAACTGAACAAGGACAGAGGTGAGTTCCTGTCATAGGAGGGAATAACCCCTTGCTGTGATATAGGCTGAGGACTGCCTGATTAGGGGGCAGCTCTGAGGGAAAGTGTCTGGGTGTTTTGGTAACAGCAAACTGAGCATGAGCTAGCAGTATCTCTGGCAGATATGAAGGTCAATCACTCTTGGAGCTGCTTAAACAGGAACAGAAACAATCAGTGGATGGGATTCTCCCTCTATTCAGTACTCTTTACGCCATATCAAGATACTGCATTTAGTTTTGTGTCCTTCAGTACAAGAAAGACCAGAATTAATTTAGCAGAGGGCCTCCAAAGTGATGGGCTAGGGTATCTGCCCTGTGAGGAGAGGCTGGAAGACCAGAACTGCAACTCTGGGGCACTCAACAGCAGCCCCTACTACCCATGAGGAGCTATCAGGGAGCTAGAACTAGGTTCTTCTCAGCAGGGCAGAGAGTGAAGGTGAGAGACAAAAGAGGTTGCGACTGACTGTAAAGAAAACTGTCTGCAGAATGATAGGTGATCAATGGCAGAAGCTTCCACTCACCTTAGGAGCCTGATCTGACTCCATGGCTGATACTGCTCTGAGCAACATGTTAGAACAGATACCTCCTGAGCTCACTCCCCACCAGGGTTATAATCTCTGTTCTGTGGTTTTCCTTGGATGCAAGAGACCTCAGCCTAAAGTAGGTTTGTAAATGTGAGATATATATATATATATGTATATATAAATAAAATAACAATACCAACTATGTGAGGGGTGAGGACTTTAATAATGAGATCACATAATCCTGCATTGCAATGTGCTTCCTCTCTAAAGTTTTCTTGTCATTTCTTTTAAAGTCTTTTTCCATTCATGCCTGGGTTTCCAAATGTTTGCAGTCACAGACATGTTTTTTTCATTTCTGAGAATGGGGTTAGAGAGAGATTAGGAATTTCTTCACAATTTTTTCTTTAGAAAGGTGTCATTTGGAGTAATAGATTGTAACAAGGCTCAGGACTAGTTCTTCCTTCATAGGTGTGCCTTTTCCTATTTTTGTCATAATATTCCTAAATTTAGACAAACTATGAAGTCATTGAAAACTGGAGCTTCAGACATGCAGGTTATTTTTAAACTTGAGTCACTATGTGACTCAAGTCACATTATCCAAGGCTGAGCAGTGGGTCCTCTTGCTACTGCTTGTTCAGCCTTCCTCTGTACTCTTTGGCGTAGGCTGGTCCCAGGCCAGGTGAAGGAGAAAACAGTCTGAGTTGAAATGAAATTATTAATGCTTCAAATAAGGAGCCAGACAGGGAAAAATAAAAAGGGAGGGAAAAACAAAAACTAGTCAAATGGACATTTGAAACAGACCCTGGAAAAAGCAAAAGTAAGTAAACTTTCAAAAGGGAGGAAAATGGGAGGAATTGAGAGTTAAGGTCTACCAAGTCCCTACAGATACATAAAGCTGCCTATTTTTTTGTGGAAATTAACAACATTAACTGTATTGAGTAATTTTGCTCTTTGCTGTTTTTTTTCAGTCACGTGTAGAGACTGATTCCTCAGCTTTTCCTCAGGTAAAGTTCCTCTGAAGTCAAAACCGATGCAATAAAAAGTAGGGCTATCTTTTTTAAATTGCAATTTGGGGCAAATATACTTTATTCAGGTGTCAAGGATATAATAGGATATTGAAATTACAGTAGGATAACCATGAAAATGTTGAATCCATGCAGGGTTTTTAATATAATTTCCACTTGTCAACATCTATTCCAGACGTTTTTATTGCTAAAGACAGCAGCAATTTAGATAAAATGTATTTTATGAATACTATCTATCCTACAGTCTTCTCTATGAACTACTCACTGCATACAGAACTTTCCTTTTAAAGACTTTGAATGCTGACATAAGTGCTTCACTCTACAATAAAATGTGCAAATTGCATGCCCTTTTTGTGTTCCCTGTATGTAAATTGGCTTGATTGAACTCATTTGAATGCCTTATATGCTGAGTGGGTGTGTAACGGCTAACAGGCTTTTTCGTGTTCCTTTATGGATTTTTTTTTTCAAAGCACATTCCAGTGAAAACACCTTTTCATATATTTTAAAAGCCCTTACAGGCCATGAAAGAGCAAAGATGAAATTTTAGAAAGCAAAACGCCTTAATAAAAAAATGCTCAAAGATCCTTTCTGCTTAGTGCTATTCCTGCATACCCTACAGGTCAATTCTAATTCTGTCTTTCTTTCCCACCTTCTAGTCCTCAGAGATGGAACATTTTCTGGTGTAGAGATGGCATATTAGTCTGCAGAAGGTACAGCATGAGAAAAGAACGGGGTCACTCAATTAACAGAGTGAAAATAATTCTTGTTTACACTGATAAGGATCTGTAGTTTCATCATCTAGTTTACTTGATAAAATGTGCTGGCTTTGTTTGGGATCACTATTTTTCTTCATGATGGCTAGTATGGAGCTGTGTCTTGGATTTGTCCTGAAAAAAGCTTTGATAAAATGGGAATATTTTAGTTATTGCTGAGTAGTACTACTCACACAGCATTGAGGTCTTTTCTACTCCTCTTTTGGGAGTGCACAAGAAGTTTAGAGGGGACACAGCTGGGACAGCTGAGCTGACTCAAGGGCTAACCCAGACCATGCAACTTCATGCTGAGCATACAAAGCTGAGGGAAGAAGAAAGGGGTGGGGACATGTTCAGAATTATGTCTTCTCAAACCATGTCTGTTCAGAGTGATTGTGGGTGGTCTAGCCCTGGCCACAGGGCCAGGTGCCCATCAAGATGTTCTATCACTCCTGCTCCTAAACTGGACAGGGGAGAGAGACATGTAATGAGAGACTTGTGAGTCGAGATAAGGACAGAGAGATCACTCAGCAATTGCCGTCACAGGCAAAACAGACTCAACGTGGGGATAAAAGGTTTTATTTATTAATAAACAATCAGAACAGAGCAGGGAAATGAGAAATTAAACCAAATCTTAAAACACATCCCCCACCATCTCTCTTCTCAGGACTCTCCTTCCTTCCTCCTCAGCGGTGCAGGGAATGGGGGTTGAAGTCAGTTCATTGCAGATGGACTTTGGACTGTTCTTTAGATGAAGGCTTCCTCACACTTCCTACTGCTACAGTATGGGGTCCCTCCCACAGGAGACAGTCCCTCACAATGTTCTCCAGCATGGGTCCTTCTCACACACTGCAGCTCCTCACAAACTGCTCCTGCATAGGGCCTTCCATGGGGGCAGCTCCCGATACCCTGCCCCAGCATGGGTCATCCACTGGGAGAACAGTCCAGGTACTGACTGCTCCAGCTTGAGTCCTTCACAGCATCACAAGTCCTGACAGCAAACGTGCTCTGGTGTGGGCTCCTCCCTCCCCATGGACTCCCAGGTCCTGCCAGGAAATTGCCCCAGTGTGTGTTTCCCACGGACTCAAAGCCTCCTTCAGGTATCCATCATTCCAACATTGGGTTCTCCACAGACTCTGAGTGTATCTCTGCTTCCTCATGGACATCCATAGTTGCAGAGGGACAGCTTGCCTCACCATGGTCACAGGGGAACCTTTCTTCAGTGTCTGAGCACATTCTCCCCTTTCTTTCCTCATTAACCTTGGTGTCTGCAGAGATGTTATTCTCACATTCTCACTCCTTTCAGCTGTTGCAGTTTAGCACCTGCACAGCAACTTCTTCCCCTTCTCAAATATGTTAATCACAGTGGTGTTACCTCAATCACTAATTGGCCAGGTCTTGGTCAGCTGCAGATCCATCTTAGAAATGACCACCTTTAGCCCTGTCAGTACAGGAGAAGCTTCTGGCAGCTCTTTGTTTAAAGAAGCCACCCCTGTAGTCTGCTACTACCAAAACCTGGCACAGGCAAAACTGCTGCAATGATGGAGCCCTGCTTTTCTGGAGATGGCTGAACATCTGATTGCCCATGGAAAGTGGTGAACGAATTACCAATTTTGCTTTCTTTGTGTGTTCAGCTTTTGCTTTAACTGTTAAAGTGTCTTTATCTCAGTCCATGTGTTTTCTCACCCTTATTCTTCTACTTCTCTCTCCCATCCCAACATGGAGGGGTGGGTGAGCAGCTGTGTTACCAGCTGAGGTTAAACAGTGAAAAGGGCTTAGAAACCTAGGATTAAAAATTAACTAATTTAAATTATTTTTAACTATTTTTTTAGGAAGGAAAAAATGGAGAGAAGGAGGAAAAGCTGGTTTGAACCTAGCTCAGATTGCTTTTGATAATAAATTTTCAGTGTTCACATAGCGCAGAATCTGAGTTCTGATTATGTGAAGTGCCAGTGGACATTTAATTTCATTCTGATCAAACATTTATTTGGATCCGAAGGAAAAGGCTGTTTTCTATGTGATAACTTGCATGGAAACAATATGTACAGCAACTGATTGTACTTTACAGTAGTTCCAGGTCAGGATTCAGCTCACAGCTGGAACGGCCAGGTAAGACCTTGCTTCTCTTTAGGTAATTTCTCTAGCTTCTTTATATTGACGGTCGGTAACTTTACTGTGAATGTATGCTTTTGCCAAGCACGATCTCTGCAGAACAGCTGGAATTGCTAATCAGAGCTGGACCTGAGCCGGTGCTCTGTCTCTACCTGTGATCAAACTTCAGACAGGAGTCAAATCTACTATTTTTAAAATTCCAGGGAAAATGTACCAAGATTTTATGAAAGCAAAATTAACAACGAGAAAGTTAATGCTTCATTCTTCTCTCAGCATTGTCAATAACATTTATTGTTTTGGTACAATTTCTCCACTAATTAACTCAAATATTTGAGAAAATTCTCCTTCTATGTCCACCAGTAATTTTTGACAGTGATTGAAAAGGTTTTTGGCACTGAGAATATGATGGGGAGTGGTTACTGAGAGACTGGAAAGGTAAGAGGGATTTGGAGCAAACAGAGATCCACAAAGGAGAAAGGAAAGTTACAGAGGAACTGAGGATGTGCTGGTGGTGAGGAGACATTTGAACAGGCAATGCTGAAGAGGCAAATAGAGAACTAGTGGCAAGAAAGATGTACTGCTACAGAATGATAAATCATTCTTATTTCTAGTAATGCTTTTACTCTATACCAAAATTAGGAAATAGCCTTAATTTGTATAACACAATGTAAATTTGATTTCCAAACACTAAACGTTGTCATTTCCTGAAAAAGAGATGTTTTATAAATATAAATTTGATTTTGAGATTTTGTAGGGAAAAAGATTTTTAAAGCCACTTGCAGCTCCACTTCTACATAGAAGTTTCTGAAAGATACTGTCTAGCTTTCTGTTTTAGAACAATTTTATAACTGAAGGAGGAGGAGGGTGGAGAGAGTAACCAAGAGAAAAGAGAGGAATTTTCTATAACACGTTAGGATATTCATAGTTCATTCTTAGTCCATCATACAAAAATACGTGTCCTCAACTTGGAAGAAAACTAACTGGGAAACCTTTCCTTTAGATGGTGTTAGATGCTTCAACACGTACCTGTTTTTCACTTTGTCTAAACCCTCAGTTTCTTTGTAGAAAGATGTTAGTCCACACTTGCTTATATTTGACCTCTTCCTTAATACATTCATTAGAATGTTCTCTGAATTCTGCATAGAAATAAACTTTTCTCCCATAAAATATCATAATGTGGATATTTTCTGTAAACATTTCAATTTGTTCCTTCTTTCTGTGTTATTGTTCAAGTCTAATAATTATACTGTATTGTATGTACCACTCTGGTAAAGAGATCTCTTTAGTTAGAGCCATCCTGCAGTCTGCTGAGTGTTCACACTGGGCTGTAGCACAGTAGCTGTTCTCTTTTTTTCACGTAGACTCCATTGGTTTTCTGTCTTAACTGAAATTTGTTGGGTTTTTTTCACTGAATTAGCAAGTTAGTCTGTCTCACTTTGCAACCACATGTTGCGGGGTTTGGGCAAAATGAAAGCAGTGAGAAATGTTGAAGAGATTAGATAGGAGTTCATAATATTGCTTTTCAGCTGAAGTTCTGTTTTAGACCAGATTAAGCCATCTGTGAACCTGTACGCTTAAAACTATCATGTCGTCTTTTTCCTTTAAATCTTTTGTGTCTCTTTTCTTGAAGATTTTCCTTTCCATTCTTCAATGTGAACCAAGCCTTTTGGAGGATAGAGTCAGATGAGGTGAGGAGAAGGAGGAGGGGACCTAGTTTGGGGATTTGAACAATTAAGCCTTTTCTTTGTGAAGTTGGCCATCTGTTTCACTGCCAGCTCTCCCTTTAAGTGTGTGGAAGGAAGGGTTCTGCTTGCATTGTCTGCTTCCTTTCTAAAATCCAGATGTCTTTGTTTGCTTATCATAAGGAAAGATATTTGGGTTTCAGAGTGCCTTTCACACTGAGGAGAACACGTGTTCTTTATATATAAATGACTTGCTAGAAATGAGTACAAATTCCGGCATGTAGATTTCCTCACATTCTAAATCTCATCTCATCTGGTTGGTCTATCTTTTTCTTCTCATGTCTTCTGACTTTATGCCTCTCTTCCATTGCATTAGTTATTTTCTCCCTCTTCTTAAGTATTGTTAGTTTGAGTAATTTTTCTCATAGAGTGTTTTGAGATTTTTAAAGCACAATGTAAATATTAAATATTAAACAGTGATTATGAGTTTTTAAACTGAGTTTTTGATGATAGAATGATAATGTTAAGATGCTGTCAAACCAATACTTGAAATAAAAATGTTCACATAAAATAAGACCAACCTTTTGTACAGAAAATAATTCTTAGCAACCTTGTTTTGAAATGAATGGTAGATCTGGAAATAAGTATCTGATTAATGTGATAAATGTATTACTTTGATGCAGCTGCCACTCATTCTGGTTTGTGATGGAGCTGCCATTCATGCTGATTCTTATCCCTTCTTCTGAGGCATACAAGGACATTTCTCTTTTAAAGCAAGACATAAATCATGCAAGTGTCAACTTTTTTGGCCACCCCCTCTTCTAAGTGTATAGCTTTGTACAGAAGCTCACCACCAAGGTAAACGGTACAGGGAAGATGTGCTGTGAGTTTATGATACTCTGCAGGATCTGCTGCAGGCAGAGTAGCCTTCATCACTTAATGACAGCTTCACAGCTCTTCAGTGAACATCAATGAGTGTTAATATTCTTGTTTTAAAACAAGGTTTCTGAAAAGCACTAAAACTGAAAGCATGCTCAGTTAATACCTTAATCTATATTATTTTAGCAACCTAACAAGAGATAAATGTCAGCTGTGCTGCCTTGTAGCCAAAAAGTTCAGGATACTCTCCTCTATACTAAAATATTCTAAGCATTGTGCTCTAAAATATTATCTTCTTAAATAATGAGAACTTGTGTACAACTTAAAACAATAACAACAAAAGAGTTCTTGGATGACACTAAATCGGAACAGCATGCATGAATCAGTCAAGTTATTTGATATTTGTAAAACAACAGCCAATGTAAACCCAGCTTTTCTAAAAAGATACAAATCACATTTTGCACTGAAGACATTTGTACTTGTGATTTTGTTGCTTTTTTTTAATATTAAACTATAAATCCAATTTGATGTACAGTGCAGATTAGAGAAATGATTTTTATGACATTTCTGTAAATGACATTTCCATTTGTAGTACAGGGAACTTTGCCACCTAAAAAGTGCATTTGCCAGCATTTTGAGAGTTTGGGTTGGTATACATTGACAAAAACACTCTTGTTTCCTACTGTAGGTGAAAATGTAGAATAAACCTGATGATTTTGAGTAGAACAGGCCTCATGCCATCCTTGAAGTATATACGCTGTCAAGCCATTGTATTGCAATGGCTGTAGGAATTACAACAAACAGATTACAAAGCTATTTTATTTAGCTATTGTGTTTTGTCTGCATTCTCTCTAAACCTGAAGCCTCTATTGCAGCAAGGTACACTAACTACTCATTTGCTACCGGAACTTTTTCAACTGGACAGCATCTCATGCTTGATTTCATGTTGATGTCTCTTTCCTTTAATAACATTGTTCTGGGAGTGAGAGAAAGCCCAATGGTGAAAAATATTGTATAGTGCCTGCAAAGGGCTTGCTATGCTCTTCAGAGATTTGTTTTAAGAACAGAGTAGCATGAGTATGTCTTCTTTGCACTTTATTTCTATACTTTGCATTGTTTCTAAGCTTAAAGCCAATAACATGAATACATTACTACAGTATACATGTTGAAACTCCTTAAAAATCTCTTCAGAATGAAGGAAATTGCTCAAATTAATTTGATGAGGTATTGATGGTTCAGATATGAAAGGAACTAAACCTAATGGGGAGAGGTGGAAAGGAAGAAGGAGGAAAGACAGACATTTATTACCTTTCTTTAACAATTCTTTGAACAACCCAGAAATGACTTTTACTAATGGTCATAGTTATGATAATTCCTTAAGCCTTTTTTTTTCCTATTAAATCATCCCAAAATTATCTTTAAACAATGCATCAGGACAACTATTTTCTTTAATTTTTAACTCTTTATTTAAATAGCTACACCAGGATAAACATGTATTTCTCTTACAATGCCAAAAGAGAAAAAGAATTGACTCAAGAGTGTTGTCTGGTCAGAAAGATGGGACTAGGAGCAAAATAATTTGCCATTGTGATAATGATTTCTTCCAGTTTGAACATTTCCCTATCACATTTTGAATGATGTAATTTAGAATGTAAACATGGTGTTTGTGATCATCACTCAGAACCGTCATATCTAAATTATTATGAAGATTATTCAGCACAGCAATAGTCTTATCTCATGCAATGGGAATTCCAAGAAATAGGGTTTAGTTCTCAAAATTTAAAATTAAAGAAATAATGAGTAATTAAGGAAGTTTGTATTTTAGTTTTATTTTGTCTTTTTTTGTTTTTTTGAACTACCTTCAAAAAAGGTAGTTTCCTTTGTATAATTCGAGGGGGCTTTGGCCGTTGAGCATTAAGGACCCTATACATCTCTCAGTGATGTCTATTAGAGTTTAGAATTTTCCTGCTTAAGTGGACCTAAGCCAGATCTTTCAGCTTTGAAAGATAATTTAGCCAGGTATAATCTGAGTACAAAGTACATGATTACATTTAATGGAAATCATGTTTTACCTCTCCTCAGCCCAGCCTCCAATCTTCCTACTGCAACTGTGTGACTGTAATTAAATATGAAGATGATGGCTTTCAGATACACTCCAGTAGTTGAGCATCTGCACCACTGTTTTGTTAAATGTGAGGTCTTAATTACAACTGGATATAGGACCTGGATTGTTCTTCCTTGTTATCTTAATGGTGTTGAAATAGTTTTAAAACAATTTAAAACCTGTGAGTGAAATGTGAAAGCCATCAAATGTATTTCTAACAAAATGAAAGAGCTTTGATACCAAGTCAGGCTTTTTTTACTTGTTTAGCAGATTGAAGATTAAAGATGGGCTAAAGGAAGAAAATCTGGAATAAATTCATATCTTGAAATGAGATAGAAATTATGAATGCATTACAGTTTCTTTCCTTTCCTGTGGCTAACCACCAGCATCCTTGTGCACCGTCTTAACATTCTGTGTATTTTTTTTATTGCTAGGCTTTATCCAGTTGCAAGAAATTTAGACGAATTCAGTGAAATGTGGAAAAAATGTCCTACTTTGTGGTGTATTTCTTTCAAATTTGGCCAGTTTGAGGTATATGTTTTTCTCTATGTTTTAGACTTTTTTTTTTAATATATATTTTATTAAATGCTAATTTTAGTGTAATACTTATGTTTGGAGAAACAAAACACAGACTAAATGAAATCAAATATCAAGGAAAAGTTTTCTTAATCCTGTCATAATATTTATATTTTGCAATTATTCAACTTTCTATTTTCATCTACTGAGAGAAAATATGGCAGATAAAAGGCTTTCTATTGTTTACTTTTGACATCTACAACAAGAACAAAGAGAGCAATCAAAGACTGTTCTATGAGATCCATCCGTCACAATATTTCTTAGTATACCACTGTGACTGCAAAATCAAGCATTAAAATTTAAAACCAAAAAAATGTTAAAATGTTTTTTTATTGCCTTTAGGTGAATAACCCATTGGTAAAACTCACATTGGTGATCTATAACCAAACCAAGCTACACATAATGCAGCCCTGAAGACTGTTGTTTATACATACACTGTTTCAAATTAAAAGTCTGAAAATGTTCCTATTAAGAGATGTTGTCAAAGCCTCTGTGTTGTTAAAATAATGACAGGTAAACCTACAGGAGTTTATATGCATTTTGTTTGCATTTGACACAAGAGCAACAGGCCAGTCCAACACAGATGAGGGTTCACTAATAGTCTTGAAAAGATATAAGTCACTTCTTCTGCTTAGAAAAAAAAATCAATGCAGTGAAAGAAAGAGAAAACTAGACAGCAGACCAACATTAAAAAGTATAGCTTTAACATACTGCTGCATTGTAATATGTTGCATTTCTAAATGAAAGTGATATTACCAAAACAGCACTTGTGAACTGCTAAGGAAGGAAGGAAAAGGAGATGAGAAGTTATGACATAGAAACAATAAGACTAAAAATATTCCCAAAGGATGATCTTTCCTATTACTAGAAATCACGTTTGACAGATGTCAGTTCGTCTGCAAGAGTTGCTTCTCTTTCATTATTTTTTTCTCCATTTAAAAAAAAAAAAAAAGTATAATCAAGATAGCAATATTAACTTCTGGAGTTTGAAAACCACCCTGAGTTTCAAACTCACTTATATTGCTAAAGCTAGAACATGATTCAGCCACTGGAACAGTCTTTTGCAGTATGACAGCAAAATATTTTGCTTCTGTTTGCTACTGCCATTTGAAAACAATATTTCTAAAACTCCATCTCAATAAAAGTGATTCTATATGTGTTTTGATTCTGTGTGTTACCTCCTATAAGATTTGACAGATCTAAGTAGAGCAGCTTAAGAAACCACAAGCATTATTTATGAGGGCATGACTCTCTTACTTCACACTACGACTCCTCCAGCAGACCCAGAAGTCAAAATGCAGTTGACACTTCAACAAGTGTTAGTTTAAGTTCATTAGTCACTGGATGTTTGCAGTTTGCCACCTGACTTTTCATCAAAGGTAAAACAAGTGCATGAGTGATGGTTGTGACAATATCAGCTCTGTGAAAAATAGAAACAAGTGTGATCATCTAGGGCTATTTTAACTACACATGTTTGACCATAATCTACAACTGATCTCTCAGATCTATCGTTAACCTATTTTGGAACCTCTTAAATTTGTCCTGCTCAAAATTGCGCTGCTACTTTACCCCATGACTGGTGTATAGCTAGCAACTTGCAGGCAGGAACATTTGAATTTGGTATGAAGGCTGAATTGCTGCAATGTGCTATTCATTGTTTTTACCAGCACATTCCAAATTTTAAACCAAGTAATGTGTCCACTGTTAGCACCATGAAGATGTTTACTAATGATTTCCATGAAATACATATCATCTTATTTTTTACTAACTTGGATTATTGCATCCACTACGACATAAATCATGCACATCTCATTTACAGCTTTCTCTTCCACCCACATTCCAAATAAATATGTTTTGTTACCCTAGAAATATTAAATTAAATACTAAATACCATTCAAGAGTGTAAGCTGAAGCAAAAAAACCCTCAGACAACTTATGAGTATGTAAACATGTGCATGCAAAGGTTTATGCTGTCAAAGCTGTATTATTTAGTTTTTATCCTATTATGAAGGAGATTATACAATATTTCTGTGTAGTCAAACCACTTGAGATTACTGCTGCAGGAGAATTCATGATATTTGAAGGAGAAAGTAATCTCATATAATCAACTTCTTTTTCAAAGAATTCAACTTTCACACTTCAGAAAACTAGATCACAGAAATTTTGAATGGGGAAGGGGAGAGGGAAAGGAAGGAAATCCATGCTGCCCGTATGTGATCATTTGTGTGAAGAACAGCAAAGAGAAGACCCAAAGGACTTTTCCCCCATTCCGTAAGAAATATCTTAAGCTCTGCAGGAGGAAGGAAAAGAGGGAACGATAAACAGAAATGAAAAGATTCATATCTGTTAAGTGACATGGCAAATTGGTCTCACAAAGAATGACAAGAAAGCTCCAGCAAGCTGGGAAAATGTTACAGTTGCATACCCCTTTATAGCAAAGTACTGGTTCTAAGCAGATTGCTGATTCCATGAAGTTTCAGGCTACCTGTAAGCTACTATGAATATTCTTTGTTGCCAACCTGAACTTTAACAGATCATGACTCATCCTCAAAAAAAAAATCTCACAAGAATGACGGGATGATGTGTACACAAAAATCAATGTTATGTAATTTTTACTTGTTTTCTGGATCTTAACCCTCCAGGACACAGTGGGTTTGCATATATTCACACTTCGCTGAAGCCCAGAAAATGTTTAAAAAAAAAGAAGAAAGCATGTAAGCAGAGTTGTAGTCAACTATTTCCTGGAACAACAGTTTAAAGTAAAGCACCAGGTATCATAAATCTCTTGATAAAGCCACATAAATTGGCAGTGCTAGTTTTGCCAACGTGGCATTTGAGAACTCTGCCCACTGCTTCACAGGGACATGCTCATTTCAAGAGAGAACACCTGTGAGGAGAAAGACAATGTGAAGCAAGGAAAAGAGGTTTATGACACTCAGGAGACAACGTGTGAGAGAATAAATAGGGAGGCCAAAGAGTGATAAAACAGGCCAAAATAAAAGAAAGGGAAGGCGAACAAGGAAGCAGAGTGATTTTTAGGAAACAGAAAACATCTCAGTGGGGGATACATAAAACCACACCAGGGTATAAAAAGAAGAGAGTGTGAAGTAGTACTGTGAATGTCTGAGCTCACGACATGAAGGTGGTAGCGTAATAAAGGGATAAGAGAGATCGAGGGAGCCGCCATTGACAGAGACTGTAGGCTGCACAATAAGAGCCTGGGAAGTGGATTGTGTGGACAAAAAGGAGACTAAAGAGATGTAGCTTCCTGAACAGGACTCAGGCTTGGAAGCATGGGAGCTATGAAATTCTATGGAGAGATTTGAGACAGTATGAGGGAGTATAAGATGGGACAAACAGGAATATAGTAGTTTGAAGAAGGCAAGAGAAAATAGATTAAAGGTAATATGAGAAGCAGGCACAATTGGCTGACTGGAGCAGACCTGACAAAGAAGCTGTTCTGACAGATAGGATAGGTAGAAATTCCGATGTCTTCCAGCAGTGATTGAGGGAGTTAATGTGCAGAGAAAGAGATAAATCACAATTGGCATGTGCAATTGGGCATGTGGTTGGAAATGAGAACACAACTTCATGGCATTTACAATAAACAGTATGGTAAAGCACAAAAGTTTCAAAAATTGTAAGTTAGAGAGAACAAAAATAAATATATTTCCTGTGAGTTTCTGAAGCCAGTCTTGAGATTTTTATGAGGTTTTCATTTGTGAGTTCTGAACACAAGGGTTTTGCAATGAGTTATATTTTTAATTTATTTCACTACAGCTTGTGGAAGAGAAGGGTTAATAATGTCAGTTAAGAACTTCAGCTTTTCATACTTTTCATTACATTTTAAGGTCTATGAAACTTTCCTAGCAAAGCTTTGCTTTTCCTAATAGCAAAGCTGAATGAATAAAGCTTGGCATCATAAAGTAGAGACAATTTTCTTTAAAAATAGACAGTGGTTTTCAGAAAGCCATTTTCATTCCCATTACTGTATAACATACAGTATTTGGCTCTCGTTATATGGATCAATGCCAAATTATGTCCCATCGTATGAATTCAGGAGACTTGATGTAAACAGGCATGCACTTGATGTAATCATCACCCCTCATTCATATTGTCTGACCAGTGCTTTGCAAAGCCTCTTAAAAAGCCAAAATAAATCCCCCAAAACCATAAAAACTTCCAATCCAAAATAAAAAGTAATAGTAAATAATTAATTATCATTATTTTAGAAATCAGACTGTACTGGAGCTCTGTGACACTGGCCTGGCTGTGTCAATGAGTCCTAATAGTAACAGGAATATGAGTGTTCATTCAAGTTAAACCTAACTATATGATAATCAAAGCTGCACATTTCATGACATACTTCCCAAGATACTGAAGATCATGTCCCTTAATATTCAGAAATTACCCCAGTGAAATATATATATTTCTATATTTTAGGACAAAAAATGGTTGCAAACAAAATTACAGTTAATCTGCAATAAATTTAATTGAATAAACTGAAAGATATAAAGAATACATAGAAGTAGTCTCGTCACATGTCTATTCTCACAGGAAGTATTTTATCTGGTCATTTGCAATGGATTTAGTGATTCAAATACATAGCAAAATGCACATATAAGGAAAAAACTCCTTTTTGAGATTACTCTGACAATAGAGTCAGAGTTACATTCCTATAGTTTCAGTTCCATGATTTAAAAATTATTCCAGATTATGTTCTCAATCTTGTTAAACTTTAGTTTCTCATCGTGAACAGCCTTGAAAGTAATTACCTACATTCACAGAATCACAAAATCTTAAGGGTTGGAAGGGACCTCAAAAGGTCATCTTTGAATGATCCACACTGAGTTGGATTGAGAGCTGGCTGAATGACAGAGCCCAGAGGGTGGTGATCAATGGCACGGAACTGAGTTGGAGGCCTGTGGCCAGTGGAGTTCCTCAGGGATAGGTTCTGGGGCCAGTCTTGTTTAACATCTTAATCAACGACCTGGATGAGGGGACTGAGGGTACTCTCAGCAAGTTTGCTGATGACAGCAAACTGGGAGGACTGGTGGATTCCCCAGAAGGCTGTGCTGCCATTCAGCGGGATCTCGACGAGCTTGAGAGGTGGGCACAGAGGAATCTCATGAGGTTCAACAAGGACAAGTGCAGAGTCCTGCATCTTGGAAGGAACAACTCCATGCACCAGTACAGTCTGGGGATTGATCTGCTAGAGAGTAGCTCTGCAGAGAGAAACCTGGGAGTCCTCATTGATAATAAGCTAACCACGACCCAGCAATGTGTCCTCGTGTCCAAGAAGTCCAATGGCATCCTGGGATGCATCGAGAAGATTGTGGCCAGCAGGTCAAGGGAGGTTCTTCTCCCCCTCTCCTCTGCCCTGGTGAGGCCTCATCTGGAGTCATGTGTCCAGTTCTGGGCTCCTCAGCTCAAGAGGGACAGGGAACTTCTGGATAGAGTCCAGCGCAGGACCACCAAGATGATCAGGGGACTAGAACATCTTTCATACCAGGAAAGGCTGTGGGAACTGGGGCTATTTAGTCTAGAGGAGGACATGTGTCTATGTGATCTGATCTAGATGAACCTGCTTCTGCAGGGGGATTGGACTAGATGATCACTAAATGTCCCTTTCAAGCCTACCATTCTATCATTCTATCATCATCTAATCCAACCTCCCTGCAAGAGCAGGACCACCTAGAGTAGGTCACACAGGAACTCCCCCAGGTAGGTTTTGAATGTCCCCAGAGAAGGAGACTCAACAACCCATGGGGGCAGCCTGTTACAGTGCTCCATCACCCTCATAGGGAAGAAAGTCTTCCTTGTATTTTTTTGGAACCTCTTGTGTTCCAGATTATACCCATTGCCCCTTGTCCTGTCATTGGAAATCATTGAGAATATCCTGACTCCATCCTCCTGACACCCATCCTTTATATATTTGTAAAAATTAATGTGGTCATCTCTCAGTCTCCTCTTCTCCAAGCTGAAGAGCCCCAAATCCCTCAGCCTTTCATCATAAGGAAGATGCTCCACTCCCTTCCTCATCTTTGTGGTCCTGCACTGAACTATCTCCAGCAGCTCCCCATTCTTTTTGAACTGAGGGGCCCAGAATTGGACACCATATTCTACATAATGCCCTTGGATTATAGAGCTGATATGTTTTTCTTTTTTGTTGGTTAAAAAAAGTTACAGTATTTGATGAAAGTCAGAATCATAATAAAAGCCTGAATTAGCTAACTATTTGAATAATGCTTGGTTCTTTTTTCTTTTGTGTAAATGTTACAAATAATATTAGCATTTTAAACTGAAATCTTTTACTTATGTGCTTACCAGATTGTCTGCTAGCTTGTGTTTTGACCTTGGCTGAGATCTACTAAGCCTTTGTTACTCATTTGAATGCAGCTCCTACCTAACTTCAAGGAACATGTGGATGGAAGGAAGATAAACTGCAAAAGTGGGATAAAATTCCTTAGTTCTGTATAAGTACTCATAAGTCTTAGAAATATAATATACAGATGCATCCTGAAGGAATGACTGTTATTTATTCTCCACTACTTTCTCCAGCAAGCGGATAAGAGTCTACAGATACAAAGTGTGATTGTCTTTTATATGAAGCTACAAATTGAGGGATGATGAGGAGGAATGGGGTTATTGCCAAACTCTTAGATCTTGAGAAACTTCACTAACTGAAATGGTTCTTTTATGGCTCTTTAATGATAATCACATTCTTCCTGTTGGGAGACACCCAAACCCCGAAAAAAAAAGCCTGGGAATCTGTCTGATTTTTTTTGTTGTTGTTGTTGAATATTTGGTTATTTATTTTATACATATACTTTTTTTCTTCAGTAGTATGCTGGGGCTAATTATACTGTCAAGCAGCCTGATCTACTCCAGAATACACAGTTGATCTCTTTTTGTCTTCCATGTCTGTTTATATGTAATCTGTTAATGGAGCCCACACAATCTGTAAGATAGCAATGTATTTCACTCCTCGTTCCTTCTTTTATCTCTATAGAAGGAGGATTAATTAATCCAAATGTATCTCTGCACATTCATTCTGGATTTTGTATTTTTAGTGCTTCATTTACACTGGACATGCCTGGCTGATAATGCCTGCTAGATAATATATTTTTGGCAAGATGGAAACATGTAGCTTGGTAAACGTGGAGACAAACCTTTCCATATTTTAGGGCGATAAGAGCTGCTTTAGCATAACTGATTGCAATAATTAGGGGAACATTATGGCATTACAGCTAAATTCCAATTTGATGATGTGGCCTAGAGCAGACAATAAACTCCTTACTCTATCATGAAAACATTAATAATTCTCTAATAAAACCATGAAATGTGGACATATACAAGTCTAATCGCAATAATGAACTCAATTTTGGACATCTCTTTTGCTTTAATCCCACTAGCTTTGGTAAAACTATCTAATAGAACTATAGAACTCTGACATGAATGGGTCTAATTGTAATAATCACTGCAATCATGGGTATTTTCTTAAGTTAATCCCACTAGCCTTCATTAAACCTTCTGCCTGGAGCAAAATATTTACTTATGAAGACAGTGAAGTTTAACTAACTTCCAATAAAATCTTGATTCTGTAACAATTTAGGATTTTAAAGTAAAAACAAAAACTAAGAACAAACTAAAATGCTTGTTATTTCAAGTGTTTTTTCTTCTGTGCAAGTCAAATTCATCTTTGTAACATTGAAGTTTCAGTCTGTTATTACCTTTATTGCAGCCAGCTGCTTTTTCAATATTAGTATTGATTTTTTTTTTTTTTTTTTACTATTCTGCTCTGATCTTCAGTTTGAATTTTAACTACAGTGTTTATTTGGGGCCTGGGGCAACTTACAAACTATTTCACAGATATTCAGTGAAATCTTGGGCTTTATTATTTTCTGTGTCAAGGAAGGATGACTTCTGATTATCCATATAAGCCTGATTGGGGTTGTTTTGTTGATTTTTGGGTTTTTTTGAGTAACAATCGCTTTCTAGAAACAAAGACAACTGTTATTGTGCCTCTATTCAGACTGAAAATAAATCCAGTAGTAAATTCTCTCAGCTGTGGTAACGTTCAGTTAAATGAATCCTGGTAGTGATATGAACTTAGTGTATTACAGCAGTAATAAATTTGGCCCATTGATGTTAAATCATTTTTCGACATCTGGGGTGGTACTATACAAAGGCAAATACTTATTTTTCTTGTTATAAAAACAAAGGGCTCTTCAACACATTTGAGAAGGCTACAACCACAGCTCCATGAGCAGAAGAGTGCTTATATGCATTAACAAATGTCACAAGAGATACATACATACATCATTTTCTGAAAATTTATTCAGACCTTAGTAGAGAAGATTTTGTCCTTTGGTAGTCATTGTATGAAAATAATAAGGAAATTTTGCAGTAATGAAAAATAGTATAGAAATAGTGCTTTTCCGGTATGGATCTCCCCTCTTGCCCCAGGTTACCTCCCATCCTCCACGTTGATAAAAATTTTTTTTTGTTGACTACACCGTTGATGTCTTTGTGGACAACCTAGCTGCTCTGTAACCTGATTTCTCATGTCTGATGCCTTTTAATAACTGTCCCTGAGAGCAGCATTCAGCTCCTCTAAATTTAAAATTTTACAATCCAGACATATCCAAATATGTTGTCACGACTCCTTTTATAAGCACCAGACAGAAACAATCCCTTGTGGTTACCCATTTTAGGTATTTCAAACATCTCCATTATGGTGAGATTAAATGAGAATTGGAAATGCCTCTCTCCCTTGATTGATTACATAGAGAGTATGACTAACTATTTTAGCTGTAGATGCCTACAAAGTGTTAAATGAGGTGACTTCCTACATACCTCACTTAAAACATATTCAGAGCTCAAGCTTTGGTTTTCTGTTATTGGGCTGGTTCAGCAACATAATGTCCTGTGTAGATGCTGAAGATAATGAGGCTTTGACTCCTCTGTAATGTCAACATCAAAGCCAGTTATGAGAATCAAAACTGTGTAAACAAACTTTTCTGTCAATCCAACCATTTTATGTTTCCCAAGTAATGAAAATATTCACAGCCTCTCCATTTGTAGAGGGTTACTAGTTTTCTGACTGCATATTTCTGACTTTATTGACAATTGTATTCCTCTTGGCTGTCATTTCAAGATGAGTAGTATAAAAGGTTATCTGCTTCCAAAAGCATTGTGTCACAGCTAGACTAATGTAGTCTTTGACAGTGAACCAGAATTTGTTGTTCATCCTAGTAAATGTGATAGGTAAGCAGAGAAACACAGATTCTGCCCTCACCAGCTTCCTAATGTGTCTGCCGGAGGACTGATATAGGAAAGTACACTGGTATCTCTGAGTACACAAGATGAGAAACACTATGATGTCTGTGATCAGAAATGCATCTGATGTAAAATGAGTCAAGAAGCCTTCAGGATTAATTGTTTGAGGGAGTTAAGAGAACTGATGTAATATAATTGGCCATTTTCTCACTCTTGATAAAGGTAACGTTTAATATGAAGCTGAATAAAGCACTGCATTTACCACTGAGTTGTTGATAGCATTAGCTATATGGCATTAATGAAAGAGATGCTGTAAAGTGTGCTTAAAAATGTAACACAAAATCTGAAGCCAGCATGGAGTATTACAGAAATTGTGAATGAAAGATGTCAGGCTCTGAAATAAACTCTATTAATGTCACTGATACGTTATAAAAATCTGTTACCTTCTGAGAACTAGACTTCATGAGCTGAGCAACAGCAGCATACATATTTTAAAGCATCTGCACAAACACTAAGTAAAATGTGTGAGCAATCAGATATGTATGCATAGGCAGCTTGTGCTCAGTCTTTTATATTCTCATTGGCACACGTTTTTGCAGACAGGAGGTTTAAAATAATTTAAGATAATTTAAAATGTGAGAACCAATATTCTGGTTTCACTTCAACATTGTGAGACCAGGAACTCTAAGCACAGCCACCGTGCCTATTTGTTCTATCTCAGCCTGTACCTGTGTCATACTTTAGTTTCAGAAACAAACCCTTACATTTAATATTGGCAGGGGGTAAAAGGAGAGATACAGAACTCAGTTCTTACAAGTCACAAATTTTCATTTCATTTGACAGCAAGAGCCTTTTCATCACAGTTGTTAACCAAAGTGCCAGTCTCACAAGTCTAATTGCAGTAATGACTAAAGAATTGGGTGAGAGCCTTCTTAAACTTCATCAAGAGAGTTAACAGGCCCATGACTCTTGAGTAAAAGTGACACTGAAATATGCATGTAAAAGTCCCTTTAGTATCAACAGGAGTTGGTTTCCATGTCAGTAATAATTTTGACTTTTCTTTTTAGTATTACCTCAATGTTGCATTAATTAAAATCTTTAGTTTCCAATAAACTATATTGTTTTGGAGTTTTGTTACAGTGATAGACCTCCAAATGACATGGGATTGACCCAAAATTTGCATGGTCATTCACAGTTTTTTCATGTGTCTTTCGGTGTCTTTACAATCATGCATTTTCTGAAAGGCTCCTCTAAGAGCATTGTAGGTTCATCTTAGGTCTTGAAGGTTTTTGTAAAGTAGAAATGAGTATTGCAAGAGGAAATGTCCATAAATTTATATAAGCTACAACATATGTTTGAGTAGTTTTGGCCTAACTCCAAGATTACAGTTCCTGATATGAGAAATCCAGCCTAGAAGAAGATAGGAACATATTTATTAAAACTGGACTTGTGTAGGAAGAAGGAATCACGTCATCTCTGCCATATCTTTGTGTACCATCCAAGAATTGCCATATTTCAGCACAGTGTATCAAATTAACTCACACAGGATGATGCTGTTATCCAGGAAATAGGAAGGATTCCAAAAAGATTTAGATTATCTTCTGGTAAGGAAGGTAACAGAATGGAAAACACAGTGTTCTCTGATAAAGTCATGAAGTTAATAAAAGCTATAATGTGATCATACATAGAAGAATTACATCTTTACCCTTGTTTTTCCATCCAGTCTGTAATCTCTCCTAATGAACTCAGTGATCGTAAGAGTTCAACTTGCTGAGATACAGAATTAGATCAAGATGGTTCCTGTTCCATTTTTTTTAAATGAATAGTAGCTTTATTTCTTTTCATTCATTTTCTGCATCATATCACAAAATAAAAAGAATACTCTACATAAAAATTAATTTGAGCTACTTCTAAAAATAATATAGTTTTCCACCTAGACTGTCTTTTAAAAAAATTCTTACAGATATTAAATACCTTAACAGAGGAATTTATTTTGGTTCTGAAGCATTGATTTTCTGGTACTTTATTGAAGAAGTCTATGAAGTAAAAAAAAAAGTGGAAGAAGTACACAAAGTAAGGATCACACTAGAACTCTCATCTCCATTTAAAGGACAAAAAAAAATAAACCACAACAGGTACAAAAGTCCACATATGCAGGCCAAATAAGCATCATCTGTGCACATATAGAAGCAGTCCCAGTTACTCTGAGTGTTTTCAGTGTGAGTTCTGAAAGATATTTGGCATGATGTTGAATGTGATCTGGTGTGTACAACACTGGCAATAAGGCTACCACTAAGTGTAAGAAAACATACAACACAAACTCTGCATATAACTGTTCCAAAGCCTTGAATTTAGTCAGTCTGCTTGGGTGGTAATGAACAGGGTTGCTTATTTTAACCCTCAAAACAGTCAAATAAATTTATTCTAAATCAAAGAACTTCCTGTAAGGAAAACAAAAGAGAACAAAATTTGTGTCTTCACATGGGAGCGTGCATACAACAGAATGCACGTGAACTACCCTTTTGCAGCTATCTCCACCAGTAAAATACCTTCAACAGGTAACATGTACAGAAGAGTACCAAAACAGCATACATTTTGTTCCTAGGTTACTTTCCCATCCTTCAACAATTTGCAGCCTAGAGGCTTCCTGAGTGGTAGAAACATAAATAATAGTAAAGAATTTTATCAAGTAGTATTTTTAATGAATTATTCACCATGTTATGTACACATATATATATATGGTCTTTCTCCCATGCATATACAAACTTATAAAGCTTAATCTGTATTGCAATATTTAAATGTGTTAATTGCTAGCAAAAGAAATCTCTTTAGAACTGAAGAAAATAGGAAAAGAGTCAGAGGATGTTTTTTCATTTATTGTGTTTGGAGCATTTTTCAAAGTCTGAAACAGAAGGCTGTTTCCATGAGAGGCAAATCTGACAAAGGAGTGACATATCTCTGTTGCAATCTTGTCTACTTACAGTCAATATCTTGTCTTGCTTCCTTTAACATATGAGGAATCCCAAACCAGGATGTGGCCTCATTCAGCCAACATCCTAGTCAAGAGATGTCTCATTCTGGACTTTTGCTTTCAGAGGCATGTCTGTCACTGTTTCAGATTTTTTTCATCTTTCTTCTTGTTTCCAAGACCAGCAGGCAAAACCAGCTCCAGCGCATGGGGCTGTCCTCAGTTATTGGCTTGACCAGTATCCAGGTATCCAGGGAAACCCCTCGGACAGTGTGATTCTGGCTTTGTTCTTAATACTGTTGTATTTCAGATACATGATTAGAGAAAAGGAGTTTTGTATAGCTATCTTAAGTAAGAAACTACTGTTATCTGTCCATCATCTTCAAAGATTTACTTGATACCTAACAGTATCTTTCTTGATCACATGGTATGACTGAAACTACTTTATTTAAAGCAAAACCAGAAAGACCTGCGATGTTCAGAATAAGAAATCTCAAATTTATGCTGTTAGTTTTTAGCAGTTTTAATAAAAGAGGAATAGATGTTGAATCAAAAGAGGGTTTTTTAATTTTATTTGTTTTATCAAGATAAATACATGGTTGAATGTAATGAGGCAGCAGAGAAGACACTGTCAATAGAAATAGGAGGATTAAACTTTCACAAATTTATTATCTAGAGGATTTAATCATAACTGAAGATGAGTAGTTCTTGACTGAGATGTGCATCTGGAAGTAATTCTGTCAAGGGTCTAGTTTGCTTTAAAGTACCTGGTTTGCTTTAGACCTTACATACTAACATGAGCAAGATGGTTGTGGCCATCTCTGTCTAGCAGACTGTGCTGATTCAACAGCTTGCTCAGGCATAGCTTTTGGTTAGCTCCATACAATGGAGAAAGTGACAAGATTCATCTGGCAGAAATACAGTAGCATGGTGACTGCTCAAGTACAGTGCCCTGCATGTTTGTGCTTTGCTGTCTGTGCAGGTAATGAAATAAAAAATGATCAAATGAACACCATGCCTCCAGTTTAGATGAGAACTATTGATCTGTGTAATTTATTTTCTTGTTAATTACCATAGATTTGAAGCAAATTCAGCTGTGTGGATATATTAAGCTCAGCCACATATGTATAGAGTAGAGCTAACACATGAGCAGTCCCATAAAGTTGTGCCTGTCCCTTAAATATCTTGCCAGAGCAGGACCCAATTCCCACAGAAAGGTTTTTTATTAATATCTTCATTTAAATATACCCTTAAATATAATGGACTTGGTTTCTGAATCTTTGACTTTGGTACATTTAGATTATTAGTGAAAATAACTATACAAGAAAGCCTTTTCTGGACCTTGTTTGGCTTACAGAAGAAATATCTTTTTATGCTGAAAAAAAAAAGTGTTAAGAAACACTTAAGTGTTAAGAATGAGTAGAGCTGTCATCATGTGCAACTATGAGTGTCTGGAATATTTTCATCAATTGTAGTAGTTAGTCCAGATGAGTTCAGCAAAGTTACTACAGACTGACTTCAGTATAACTGAAATCAAACGTGTGCAATACTTCCCTGATGGTGGAAATTAATATGATTGATTACTGTGTTTTCAGATTACGTCTACCTGTAGCAGCTTTGTCAGTTCACATCTTAAACATCCAATAAACACATCACTGTCAACATAATTTTAACATCCAAGAAGTTAGTCCCAAGTGTTCAAATAGTTCAGTCATGCTTTATTGAAACTCCTAATCCTTTTTTTGCATTCTAATTCCACAACTCTGCACAAGGTTATTTTGGAAATTGTGGTCTGCTTGCTCCACAGCAAATGAGGACCAAGATTCTCAAGTATTCCAGACCCTAGAGATGCCAAATATTCCAAAGAGCTTTGCTTCAGTTAATCTCAGCTGGAAAGTGAAGACTTTGAAAAATCATACAGAAAAAGGACAAAGATGAAACAGAGGAATTATGACTGATCAGCACAAGCAGAACTAACAAAATAATTATCAGAAATACAAACACTATTAGCTTTGACTTCACCCTGTGCTGCTGTTGTTTATTCTTTAATTGCTTGCCTCTTATTTAGATCATCATCTGTGAGGATAAGGAAGAAAAGAAGGCTGAATAGGAAAATAAAGAACATGCCATTATAATATATATTTTATTATATATATGTAATTATTTGTATATCAGGGAAAAAGAACTGAAGTCACAGTTTCATTACGCTGTTAAAGGCTATATTGCAAAAAAAAAAGGAAGAAACATGCATCTAAGACATGGAGGATTAACTTTTTCTATTTTCTGCTATAAAGTTTACTGGAAAAACCACTCAAACTTCCTGCCATTGACAACGACTCAGTTCCCTGCAGATGTCAAATTTAGTATTTGTTATTTTTCATCTTTATGTAAGGGCTATGTATTTCTTACATCCTCCCCTATTCAGTTTCAGTTTGTTTTCACTCATCAGTTGAGTCTTTATTTAGACTTCCTTGCACAACAACTAAAACTGTTCATGTTGCTTTCTAAATCTCTATATCTTCATTTTGCACTTACACTGTTTCATTCAGAGGGTAAACAGCACTCTTCACTGCCTTGTGCTTGTCCCATGTACAGACTATCGTGAATTTAAATTTCCCATCCATTTGTGATTAATCATATTTAAATTTTCCAAGAACCACGTAAAATAGATAAATGATATCTTTACAAGAATATGGGGCCTATAAAACGGAATGTATTTTCTTTTTCTTTTTTTTTTTTTTAGGTAAGCAACCTATTCTTTGTGCTATAATAACCCAGATTTGCACTCGTTTTAGAAAGTAGACAACATTTTTCAGAAGCTTAAGACAATTAGCAGCACACAACTTTGCAGTCTTTCTGAACTGAAGCGGCCTCAAAGAAAAATAAAAACAAAAAGGTACTCCAATTCTCTACATGTGACTGTGTTTTCTGATATCATCATAGCTAGGGCAGCTATTAACAGAGGTCAGTGGTTGGCATTACAACGTACTGCCTTTTCAGTCTTTATGATAAATGAGATTTGTAATGGAGAAAGGGACTAGCTTCTGTAAGCAGGACAATGTTCAGTTTAAAGCATTTGTTAAAAATCCCACTGAGAGACTTTATCTTTCTTGCATATTTAATCTTCTTGGAAGCTGACATCTGCATGTCACAATACCCTAACAGATAGGTATGAATTTTTTTAATATCACTTTAATTACAAAAACAGTGTCCTGGAACTTATCTGATGTTTCTTGCTTGTTCTGATTTAACACAGTGCGGAAATTTCAATTTATACATAACATACTGAGGGCAGAAGGGGAATTCTATGAATCCCATCTGCCATTTCACTGACAACATGAATAGTATTTTATTTTTTCTGAAAGTTTTGCATTTGTTCTTTTGGTGGTTTATTTTAGTGCTGTATCTGAATATAAACTGAACTTTTTAAAGACACTGTTATGCACCTTACCTTGTATTGCGATATGTTGTGCCCTGTCACACCAGAGAAGCCTGCAGCTGTCTAAAGCTTAATTATGCATGAATGCAAAGCTGAGCTGCTTGGCCAATAGCGCCTCAGCAGAGTACAGTTTCTCACTTGTTTTTGTTTAAATTATAATTGGGTAGATTTATATTTCCCAAACCATTTTGCCCCTTGTGCATGTTATTCCTTGCTTCTGTTGCCTTTGTTTGAACCAGCTTCTGAACAAGCCTTTTTGAATGTGAAGTGTCTATTAGATCTAAGATAGGTCATTAATGGATTTGACAAATCCTTTCACCTTTAGGACAGTTAAAAAAGGTATAGAAATGAGTCTCCTCCCCTATCAGTTCTACTCCAGATGGTGGTGGTGGAGGGGGTGTCTTTCTTTTTAATGAATAGTTAAATAGGGGCTGGCATCTGGGTTGAAACAAAGGAGGCTTGGAGCCAGACTTCTAAAAGACAGGGTACTATCAAGCAATAAAGTGCTACACCTGCTGAAGGGAAGGTAATAGAGGCACTGAAAGCACATTTGTAGCCACAATTGCCCTGTATAGAAAGGCTTTTGTCAATTGTTGTCAAGCAGACATAGGTGGTCAATCTAGAAAGTCAACAGATAACATTGTCAGGGTTGTTAAAATATATGGCCCTAACATTTTATATGAATAACACAAATCAGTGAAGGCAATAGCATCTATTTTCTGAAAGCCCTGTATATTTATCCAAACATGTTCCCAGCTGCTAAACATCTAGGTTGGTGCTCTGCCTTTGTTAGATTTATAGTGTCAAAGCCTGTATATTGTAAAACACACTTCAAAACAACATCTGCAGGCATATCCTTTAGAAATGCATAACCATAAACACTGAGAGATTCAAGGGAAACCTAGCAGTAGGTGGCTATGTCCTTGTGCTGGCTATCCTAATTCTAGGAAAATTAATCCCATTTGAGATGTTGAAAACTGCTGTTAAAAACAATGCAAAATTAGAAGAAGGTGCTGCTACCCCAGTGCTACCTGTAAGGTTGCTGACAAGGAGCATGCTTATTTCCTCACCATTATCTTCAGGTTTAAATGCTGATGCATAGAGGATTATTGGTCTCTAGCTTTTTTTAAGGTGCAGAAGCTAGCTAGCACCTCTCTGCCATGATCCCAGTACAGTCATTCATGTCTTATTGGCAAGGAGAGCTTCTTTATACCTCATTTAATTTTGTAATGCAGTCTTGAAGACAGGAGAGGGTACTCAGAACAATTGAAGCAATGCAGGTCTCTACTTTCTCAGGGAGAGTTTGTGTGGCAGAAAGCTGTCAGTGCTCACCATACTGCTGCTACCCACCCTCCCTTATCCTCATCCATTTCAGACACAACCATGCCTGAGAGAAGCGCAAAGGATGTGGTACGTCTCTGCTACTAATCCTGGACCGTCTCCCAGTCTTGCCCGACTGCTCTGGTACAGAAAAGTCCTACGGTCAGTTTCAGTCCAAGTACTGCTTAAGAGTGCTAGCTCTTGCTGAAGATTCGGCACACAAGACATTTGAACTGTTACTAATAAACGACGGCTGTGCCAAATGGCTCAGAATTTCAATGCCTGATCCACAATGGATTTAGCTCTGTTTTAACATTGTTTTATTCTGATTTTAAAACTGATCTGAATGTGAGCAAGATCACATTTTTCTTTTATGTCTCTTTCCTAGATTCTGGCGAGAGCTTCTTATACCTGCAGGTGCTTCTAAGTATGTATTTTTATGGAGTATAAAGGAATCCATTTTTTTGTTCTTAATGTATTATTCCCTGCTGGCCCTGACACATACCATTCAGCATGTCTTACAAGGGACTGCAGGGTAACAAAGAAAAATAATATCCACAATAGATAAGGGCTGTTTTCCTTAGTAGATGATGGGAAAACGATTGGGTGTGTAGAGGGCAATTCCTAGCCCTCTTGAAATTTGAGACCCAGGAAGATGTAGCTTTTGTATGTCTGTTTAAAAGGACTGAAATCCATTTACACATCAATGTCAGCTCCCTCTAAAGAAAGCCAAAATTGTTGATGTTATGCTTGTCAAACACAAACAATTTGTTTTCAAGAGAAGACAAGTGCAAAGCTTCTTGTCCACTAGACAGAACACATTAAGTATGACCCTTTCTCTGGGCATATGTACACTAGCACAAGAAAGCACAGGAGAGGTATAATTAATATTAGCTAATATACAGTAAGGTTAATTGTTGCTTCCTTGAACACTTAATCTGCAAGCAGTTGATAAATTCCACAATGAATAAAAGTGGCTTGTATTTAGGTCACACAAAGTCATTGCTGTTTTTTAATTTAAACGGTGCACTAGATTAAAACACAAGAGTATTGCAGGAGGACAATTCAGAAGCAGTAGCAATAGGCTGTCATTTGGCGTAAAAAGTTTCCCCAGCACACCCTAGGGACAAGTTAATCAAAGCTTTTTAATGGATTCAGTCTGATCTGTGACAGGCTTTGTTCCAGAGATGCCATTTGCAGGATAGAGCTGCAAGTTATCAATAAGACACAGTAATTGCTGGGAGTGATGGAGCCTTGTTCCTCAGGCTTCATACCATTCACTCCTTTTTATTATCAGTCAAGGCCAGAGATGTCTTGCAATAGGCAGTCAAGTGATGGCTTGTTTCTTTCTTTAATCATAAATGATATAAAGAAAGAAAATGAAACAACATGAAAATTTGAGTTAGTTTAAAAATCTGCTGTTTTATATTATTTTTACTGGGATATAACAGTAATTCTTCAACCTCTATCATGTACTGATAAATTCTTTTTAAGCAGTCAAAACCTTTCACTGCCTGGTTAAAGGCTTCAGTTCATCCATTGACAGTTCTTTATTAAGTTATTCATTATCTTTCAGAAATCAAAGCATTGGCACAATCAGTAATGACTAGGGATAACATCAGCTACATGGATAGTTAGTCCTACATCCACTTAGGAAAGATAACTCCCAACTCTGAAATGAAAATTCTTCACTGCTGTTCAAGGTAATAGAAACCTAACATTTTCATATCTTGAAAGGTCATAATCTTCCCTTTGTAGCACCACAGTCATTCCTATAGCAATAGATTATACCTAAAACCACTGTGGATTATGACCTCTCATTATGAACAAACAGAAGAAAAAATTGTTTAGGAGTGAAAGGATATCGTTGATTAGTAAAGACAATACCAACTAATCTCCTGTGTATGCACATGTAAGACAGACACGTACACAGCAGCTACATTGATTTTTATTTAAAGTGCAAATGGAAAATAAAAAGATTGTTAAAATCTGGAGGGGTTGTTTCAATCAGGGTTTGTTTTGTGCAGCAGTCAAACAGTAATAGATTCTGCCCACTGTATTTTTTTTCTGGATTTGTTTTTTTGGAAATCAAGCTAAGGTTGAATTATTCTGGTAATCTTACTCTTGACAAAGTTTGACCTTATTAACAAGTGAAAATTACTGTCTGAAAAAAAACAGGTGGAGGAATAAGAATTAGTCCTGTCTTTTGTTTTCATTACCCTGTAAATAATCTGTCAGAGTAATAACTAAAGAATATTTGAGGCTGTGTGATGAAAAAAATGCTTTTTTTGAAAATTTTTTAAGTGTTACTTTCAAAAGTAACAAGAAAAAATAGATTGAATATTGCATTACTTTGAAATATGTAATGATTTTTTTTCACTTCTGATTTTGTAAGTAACACTTTTTAATATCTCCTTTTTATTATAATTAGTTAAGGTCTGAAAATATTGTTTCATTTTTATTGAAACAACTTCTGAAATTTTATATTATGGATTTTTTTTTCTATTCTACTTTCAAATTTTGGATGATGTCACAGAATTTCCTATGAAGCAAATGCAACTGTCACCCTGTCTATTAATTTTTGGATTTACATCAGAAGGGAATTATTCTTCTATGTTTGTGAAATAAACTGAGGTTTATTTCACAAGGTTTTGTGAAAACTGAGGTATGCAGTTTGGAAAAAAAATTAAAATACCATAATCATGTTTTCTACGTGTCAGTCATCATCTATGTGCCAGGTATCAATGTTTGTGCTGAAATTTTAAAAATATGTTAATTTTATATGAACTTATAAAACTTCAATTTTCCATAATCTTTTCCATCTTTTTTCCATTATCACGTTTTCTTACATTGAGATGCAAACCCAGACATTCTCACATATAGTATTGTATTCTGCTGTGTATTCTACTGTGTATTCACTGTGTATGTGCACAGTTTAAATATATGAATAGTTCATGAACTACTCTTCATTCAGCATATAAGAAGTCAGGTACTCCCATTTGGGACCAGCATTCTCCTGATAATATGTAGTACGTCAGAACTTCCAGCTTCTGTTTAAGCTGTGGCAAGAGAAGTCATCATGTGAGAGATACATTGTATCAGGACACTGGGAGTAAAACTTATGATCAGCTCACGTAGTTTCTTCTCAGCTTGTGTGAGGTAAAATCATAAAGCAAATAGCAGTGTCTTATTTCAATATTTTCCCTCAAAAGCAGCTTGCTCTTTAAATGTTAGTGAGTATCTAAAATGCTCGGATATTTATTTTTAGCAAAAATATTGAGTTTTCATTAACATACATCTAGACTTCATATGCTAGAAAGAGATGATGTGATAATTTATGAAAAGCTGGACAATTAGTATAAGCAACTGTTTTCTAGACTTTACAATTTGTTTGTACAATTGAGTAAACATTGAAATACAATTGCTTAAAAGCTTGTAGCCAAAGCCAAGTAAGTTAAGTACTTTTATAACTTACTAAAAAGTAAATTCATTGTTAATTTACCTTTAACATTGTTCAGATGACAAAAGGTGAAGGCTTTGCCCTATGCATAGCAATGTAGGAGGATTGCAAAGATCAAAATGAAAGGTTTATCTGACTGGTCATTTATTGTTCATAGTATTAGCATTATCCTTTCTTTGCTTCAAATTTGGGTTTTTCATGCTTTTGGAGTGACTGCTGAATCCAGTGCAAAACATGGTGACACAAATGGGCCCTTTCTTGCCCTGAGAAGCAAGAAATTGTAAAACAGGAACATTTATATAAATGTTGAAATGTTCCACAAGAAAACTTTTTAAAGTGTAGCCTGGTTGTGGTTCTGAAGTAAGTTGCTAGATCCTGTACCCTAGAACAGCATTGAACAATTACTTTATTTGGACAAAAAAAAGTGATCCTAGGGACATAGTCTCTACTTGATTGAGAGTATGAAGCTTTTTTTCTGAGACCATAGTTCCTAAAGATGCTGGGAAATATTCTAGACTTTTAAAAATCTCTTAAAATCTTCACATTTCTAAGAATAACTAGATCCAGGCATATTGTGATTATAACATTTCCTTTGCCTCACTGAAATCTAAGATGACTAATTTTCCATCAAATTGTCACTCATGGAAGAAAACACTTTCACGAGACAAGGGTCAGGAAGCAATTTTCAATCTAGCTTACTGTGGTGTAATTCCAAAATAGACCCGATAGTTTTGATAGAGTTCACTTTTAATTTCTACTGATATAACAGAGACAACCTTAGCCGAAGGTTTTTCTTGAAAAGAAATGAAATAAAATGCTTACACAGCACATGCAGACATTCAAGGAGAGCTAACATGAGTCTAGGAGGAAGAAGTTAATATAGGATGCCAAACCACAAGGTGATCTTTCTCCAGTGACAAAATACATGTTTAGCTTCATTTCCACCCCCCCCGCCAACTCTTCCCCACCTCTTCTCTATCTTCCTTTGATTCTTGTCCTGCCTTCAGACTCTTTAGTGACAAGGCCTGTATCTCTGTAGAGAATCATTTATTTCAGTGAAATACTACAGAATTGCAGACTGGTGCGTCTGTGAATTTTCCTGCAGACAGAGAATTATAACTTCAATGTTATCAACCAAAACCTTCTTAACTCTGCTGTCAGTCATCAAATATCAATTTAAAACTTATTTTAATATGTTTATGGGTAAGGCTGACAATTTTTACAGCCTCTCGCTTTTCTCTAATGCATTTCCTATGGCCACCCAGATGTTTTTCAAAAGGTATGTAGAATTTAAATTTTAAGGAGAAAAAAAAAATCCCTTAGAGAAAAAAGGGCTATGTAAAGCAAGAAAGCAGGACTAAAAAAGTAAAAAAGAAGCAAATGGACATTAAGAGGCCTGACCTTACTGGAGACAAAACCTTTCATATCATGATAACTTTAGTTCAGGAATAGTACTCACTATTAAGAATCAAACTTTAGTAAACCTGTTGTATATGTATTTATAATGGATTTTCTAATATAACTGTGATTGAGACAAAGTTCATGTCTAATTTTTTATCTAACGTTGAGAAAGATCATGTCTGTTAGGGAAGGCAGTACTGTCACTGTAATACTACAGAAATAATAGTGCACAGATTGTATTTTTAACTTTACAAGCCTACCAATTTTTTTAAGCCACGGCAAATAATTATTTTATGCCAAAAAAGTGATTTTATGCGATCTAATAATGTGATCTGGATGCTTGTCTTTTAGAAAGCCACCAATTTCAAGAATAGAAGGATATTAAGTCTCTGAGATATCCTATCCTAGAGTCTAATTTGATATTGCCTTATACCTGAAAATTTAATGATCCGGGTAGAAGGTTTAACTGCAGTAAGACCTGAAATAAGATCCCTTTAGTGTTGGAATATTGTTCAAGAAACCAAAAGCAGAAGAGAAGGAAGATAAAGAAGAGTAGTGAGATAAACTAAAAATTTAAGGTAATTTAAGATAATAAAATATTGTTATTATTCCATCTTTGTTCATACAAATATTTATCAGGTTGTTCATCATCCCTGGACCCATATTTTCCATGCACTTAGAGGAAGAAATATAGAAGTAAAATTGATCACTGCTGAGATTTTTCTCACATGTAGTTGTAGGATACACACTGTCATATTTTTCATATGAATATATCAAGAAAAGCAAGTAATATATCTGCTATAATAATTATTAAAAATTTAAATGATGCTCAGAAGTATGGTCTTCAAATTCATCTGAGAAAACAAAACAGTAAGCATTAACAACTGCAGCAACTCTGTTTCCTCCAATGACTACTCTGTTTCACTGAATTGTCTGAGAGAAAAATAAAAACCCCTGCAAGGAAGGTATTACATCCAGAAGTGTGCCAGAAGATGTAAAATTATTTTAATTTGTTTCAAGTGTTAACACATATTTTGATGGTTAATACTGCATCAAAAATGAGATTTCTACAGTCAAGTGACATTCATGTCAGTGCCAAACAAATCTTAACATTCAGACTTTTACTATAGTGAAAAAATGGAAAGTTCTTGGATCCAAATAAAAATTACTTTGTATTCTTCCATAAAATGGTTGCTACCTTGAGGTTTTAGATAATTCATCACTAACAATTTTCTGTCTTGCATTCAGTTTAAATTCTTGGAGAAGCTGATTTTTAAAACACTGAGGTCCAATTTTGTTGTTCTTTCAGTTTACCATTTTCCTTATTTCTTTTTATATTAATCTCCTTAACTTTAATTTTAAATATTATTACTTTTCCTCCTTATGTTTAGACATTTTGGTCTTCGTATTTTATGACTGAGAAAAGGTCACATTGGAGGACCTAGAAACTGAATTCACCTGTCTTTGCACAGAAAGACAGTAGTCGTACTTCTCCACTCTGACTTAATATTTATGTTAGAATGGTTTTAATACAGCTCCTGAGGTGGCAGTGAGCAGAAATTGGCCCCATTTACAGAGAAAGTTGTTCCTCTATGTCACATCACCCTGCCCCATTGCTGACACCCTCTGATAGCACTTCTTCAGGGGAAGCTCAGGTGCCTTGGAATACAAATAAACAGTGTGGGTTTAGATCTCGTGGCAGCTCCTGGCAGCTAACAGATGAGAGTCTGAGCCTTCCTGTTTCCTCTCCCAGCCACAGGCTTCAAACTATCACTACTGTCACCTTTAGAGTCCTAACCCTACCCTGATCTAATTCAGCAGAAAATTAATAATTTTTTTTTAAACAAATTACTCTTTTTTTTTCTGTATTTGCTCTAAAATATAAGGCTAGTTTACACTCACAATTCATAACAGAGTCCACATGTAGAAAAAAAATAGAAAAACTATTTGAAAACGATGTCTAAAACACATTACATTTTCATAACTATGGCTCTGCACAGTTTCTGCTTCTGAATTATTTATGTCTATGTGTACAAGATTTGAAACTACAAAAACTGCTGTTCAAGCGTCTTGATGTAAGCTTAATTTCAAGTCTAAACAGAGCAATGTTACTGTCTCCCTGACATTTATCTCCTTAACATTTTCATCCAGCAGCATGTTATTAATGCTAAAACAGAAAGAATACTAACCTCTGTGCTAGAAAAAGGTTTGGAAATAATTTACTGAATTGTTAGTGTCCTAAGATGAATAATGTAAAAAATTATTTCTTGTTGTCAGGATAAGCATTAAACATACTCTTATTTTTGCTAGAGTCTTTCTAGCTGATGACATAAAACCCTCTCTCATGCATAAAAACGTAATGGAGTGGAATCTATGGAGTGGATTGAAGGCATGGAAAACTCACAGAACTTTATCCAGTTTTTGGAAAAAGTATGAAAACAAAGATAAAGCTATTTCAAGGCTAAGTGAAGGACTGTGCTGGTAAGGTTATATTAATTATGTGTACTGCAAGTCCTTTGGTCTCATTGCTGTGACAATTCCGCGTTCAAAATGGCAGTTCTGAATTATCAGGGCAGTAATTATGATGGTTAATATCTAAATGGCCCTAATTAAATGATGTGAACTATATTACACATTTTCCTCCAAGGCACTGGCATCTGTGTAAGACTGCCATGTCTTTGCACAACACTTCCACAAATCAATCAGACATACATTTGCAATCTCCATAAAGTTAGAATAAATCAGATGGTGATAAAATTACTATTCTGTACACAAATGCACACACACTACATAAGTCTAGCTTGACTTATGGATACCCTTAAACTAAAAATAAATTAAGCTATGCTTTTGCCTGAAGAAAGCAGGAACTTCTCACAGATGTTGTGCATTATTTTCCAGACTATACTATGTCTATATATCCAGCAGCTTTAACCAAAAAGAATAAAAAATGAGTCATCCTTTTTATCTGATAATGATTCTCAATATTCATGCTTTGTAAATATGGACATAAATTTGAATTTCAAAACTTTTAATAATATATTTCCCATAGCATAACATTTATGACATATGATGGCAGAAACTCTAAAGATTTTTTATTCTGGTGACAGGTATACAAATGGATGTGATAACATCTAGAATTTAGGAAACACAAGGTGCTCTGATTATGTTGTTTGCAGCTCAAGAACAAGCGTTTATATATAGGTGAGCAGAAGTACATTTTTTTTTGTAAGAAAACCATCATTTCTGTGAATAGACTGAAAGTGAAGAGAAAGTATGTTGCATTCACACTGTGAATATATATGCATGAAAGAAATATTTAGTTGGAGTTTATTGTGTTGTTTTGTTGGTTTTTTTTTTCAAAGAGCCTTGTAGACGTGTAACTATGCTGACATTTTTTGTTACTACCCTACCTGCACAAAATCCCAGTAAACAAAGTCAAACTTCTGACTGCAACATATTTTAAGTGCTTTATTGTAAGCATCAGCACTATGACATCAGTCATAAACAACAACGTTGTAACTGTGCTAAGGCTTTAGTCTCAGGCTGAATTAATTTTATGCTTGTATATTTGACAGACTTGCCTGAAATCTTATGCAAGAAAGAATTTGAGACTCTTTTCTAGACATATAATTTTAGGACTGACCTCCTTAGTCTCCACATGGAACTGGCATATGAACAGCTCCATGTGAGTGCAGAATAGAGAAAGAACTGTTCTGAGCTTCTCTTAGCTAGTCTGAGCATTTCAACTGTTTGAAGACAAGCAACTAGACTTGAGTATGTCAAAGAAAGACTGGGAAAACCAGCATGATAAGCTTTATTTCTCATTTGCAGAAATCAGATATTTGTCTTGATTTCTTATTTATTGTTCTCTTAAAGTATTTCAGGAGGAGGGTGCGATGGAAATTTTTTACTACCATCATTGTGATATGACTCTTCAGTTAGTATCTGTAACATGTAGCAGAGGTAAAATCGCTAATGATTTATTGTTTACAATTGTATGTTTCTTTCCTTTCTTAGGTTGCAGTTAAAATGGCTGGTATATCTGCCTTACAAATGCTTGCTCTTACTTTTTCTGCTAAAAAGTTTCTGTAAAACATTGCCACCACCTTCTTACAGAGATGTGTATTTCTAAAGCACAGGGAGAACGGTCAGCTATGAAAATGCAGGTACCAGTATTTAGACTCTGAATGACAACTGTTTGATGTGAAAATGGGAACAATGAGGCCATAAGTCTGAGTAATTGTAGATATTCATTAAATTATATTTGGCACAATATAGTGAATAGGAAATTATTAGTTTCTGTTTCTTGTAATACAGAATATGATCTCAAAATATGATGAGTATGAGAGGAAAACCCCAGATTCCATACAAACCACTGGAAGTGTTTCTCACAAAATATATGATTATACTGTGGAACTGCTGTCTTCAGGTGACATCTGCTGTGTCTCAAAAAGCAATTCGTCAAACTAATATTCTAAAGAAATTTTCTTAAGTCATCATCTGGTTTAAATTGGTTTTTTGAAGGCTCTTAACACCTCTGAGTAGAAAGTAAATCTCAAAAGTTTCTATAAAGCAGTCAAAAGGTAGGTCTGGACAAAAAACCCACCAAAGTTGAAACTGAACTCTTCCCTACTGCGCTCCCAGTTTTGTATGGTAAGTTATGGCAAAACTTGATTGAGCTCCCTTGTTTGTCAATATTTTGGTACCCACTGATGCAGTAAAAGAGGAGAGATTCAGAATTACTGGCCTCTTTCTTTATAATAGTTTTCTTTACCATACACAGATGTTCAAGTATTGCCATCCTGAGCACAAATCCTGTGACTTTCTAATTGACAGGCAAACTCACAGTCAGAAATAAACTTCCTACGACTATTAAAATTAATATTTGTAAAATCACCTGGTAACTAACTGTAAATCAATGCAGCCTATACAGTCCAAGTCTGAACAGTACTATGTGCCTTGTTAGGCACCAATGTACTCTGCACAGGGTGATAGGAAAGTTCCTAAACTGCAGACTTTACTATGCACTGGTAGATGAGAAAGGCAGTGGTCTATACCTGTAACAGATCTTTCGATACTTGACAGTCTTAGGAGCAGTAATTTCTATTTAGAGCTGTTTGATCAAAAATGATGGCAGTGATTTGTGGGTTTGTGGACAAGGGAGATCAGAAGAATCCTGAGAATTAACTCATATGGTTCCTAATGGAGTTCCTCTAACATCTTTCCTTTCCTTCCTTGTGCATACTGTGAATTGGGGTAATTTGTTCTTTAGGTAAAATTAGTGGGTTTGGACTAGATTAACAGGTTTTCAAGAACTACAAACCCTTGTTTTGTTAAAGTGAGAGGAATAACATTGTTAAAAATATCCGGGCAAAACCAGAAAACCCTAGCAGATGTTTGACCTTCTCACTAAATAATCCTTTCCAGTTCCTTAACCAGCTTGCTTTCTTTTTTAAGAGAGGAACTCTGGAAGACGACCAATCTGTTATAACTTAAAATGCATAAATAGGAAGAGACCTCTGAGGACAGCTGAGCACAGATGTTATTTATCTTGACTACAAACTGCAACAATATTCTTTGGACTCTGCATATTGTTACTAGTTTCTGAGGACTTTAGTGTTGCCAGTAATTGGGGATTGGGTTTGCTTTGTTTGCATTTGGTATCAAATGGCCTCACTTCCTAACTATGTCTTGCCATTTTAAATATTGTACAGGAATGTATCTGAAATTAATGAATAAATGTCAAGAAATTCAGTTGTGAACTCCACTCAAGTATCTTTTTCTTTCACAATCCAGCTTCTTGCCCAAGCTTTATGTCCATACAATCATTTTTCTTTGATTTTACTTTCTAAGATCTTCTTTCTTTCTCCTTCCCTGCCAAATAATTTTTCTGAATTCCAGAGGTGCCAAAAGCTCTTGATACCCTTCTCCTTATTCCAGTCTGAGAGTAGAGAGAATCTGTCTCACACAGAGAAAGAAATCTTTAACCCTCACAGGACTCTTTGAGCTATACTTTGTATCAGCAACATGCACTCCAGTCACTGGAGTTGTTCCAGGGAAGTTATTTATTTCCTTTGGAAAAATAGGGGGAAAAAAAGAGCTCTTAAACAAGATATCTGGATTTTCCTGGATAATATTTTAAGTCTTTTTCAAAAAGAAAATCAAAAGCATTATTCTCCAGTCTTTGAATTTTAGCATTTGATTCGGTTGTTTCTGCTTTTTCAGTGATGCAGCAAAACCAATGAAAGATGGGAAAAGATGGTAAACCTAAATAGTCAAATATCTGAGGTGTTTTTTCACCAACTCTGATCATTGAGTTAAAAAGATATTAAACTTTTTAGCCTAAAGGTCAAAAGCTTACCTTTCTGAAGATTAAAATTTATTTTTCATTAGGACAAATAAAAAAGTGTGTGGGCAAAAATGTTCAGAGCATTTCCAACAGTAATATGCATTTAGCAAGTTATTTCTTTCTTAAATTCAGTGAATAACTGGACTAGAGAAAACAAAACAAAAAATTCTATCAAAGCACAAGGCTAGAAAGGAGTCTTCATTCCAGTTAACTTTATAGTTAATATAGAAAAATAGGTCCTTCTAGGGTACTATTCATCTTAACCTAAAGTAGACATCTAAAATAACTGATTTTAGAGTGCAATGTATCTAATCTGTTTCTCTCAGCTGACAGTAAAGGAATACAGAGTGACTTAGACAAATGTATGCTGTAGGTCTCTAAAGGTAAAAATTCCACCCAAGGGGAATAATGCAAATCCTATTACAAAATGAAATGTATCAGCACTAGTGCATGTCAAAAAAAATTGGCATAGACTCTGTGTATCTTAAACCAGACTAAATCACAAAGGTCTTTAAAGGTATAATATGTTAAATCATTATTTTCTGAATAAGAGAAAAAAACACAATAGTTTGCATTTTTTCCAACTCTAGTTTCTGTGAAACAGTCAGTAGAGTTGAAACTGTTTTGATACATCTCTAACTTAGCCACAAACACAAGACAAGAAATGAAGAAGCTAAGGTATTTATTGATTGAGGGGTTCATTCTGTGATCCTTACCCTTATGGGTTTAGCAAACATCATTGAACAAAGGTACCTAGTATGCCACTCAGTGATCCACGAGTTTTGTCTCATTTGCTGACTTATAGCTATCTAGATTATAAGATATGTAGTGCAAAGTCTACTTTCATAATCTGCATTTCTACACAGCCTAGCACAATAAAGCCCTGATTTTGATCTTTGCATGGCTACACTACTAGAGTAATAATAATTAGTTTATTAACAATGATTAGGCTTATGCAGTCTCATGCATATTACGCAAACAAGTTTATATGAAAATTAATATTAATTTTGAATTACATAGGTGTAGGGTTGTCATGAATATCTAAAACATTGTGATCATTGCCATACTTAGGCAAGTACGTTTGAAACAAGCTGTCCATAAAACTTTACATTCGCAGTATGAGCATGATACCAGCTGTAAATACCAAACATAACATTATTTAAGCCTTAAAATGGTCCTGCTAAGTAATTTTTAATGAGATATTATGTTCAAAAAATGTCTTTCTTTCTTACTGTGTTTCTACATGCAACCTGTAACATATTAGTCACTCTATTCTGATATACTGTCTGGACTAGTAGATTCAAATTTGAACATAAATTACAATGAAACTCATCTTATATTTGCAATGTTCCTTAGCTGCTTTGTGATTGTTGTAGAAAATGCAGGTAGATTCTATTGTTGTTGACATCAGAAGTGGGGGTCACTCTGGGTCTGCTGAGTACATTCTGAGCTCAAGCTAAAATTGATTTCCTTTTTTAAAAAGCAGCTGGCATTACAATGAATAGCTTTCTTTCGATTTTTCTTTTCCACTCAAGCATTCAGTGAATGCAGCAGGCATAATAGGCTGAAGTAAACAGTGTCAGGTTCTGTTATATAAAGAGCTCTTTTAAACTAAGCAGACAAGCTATCATCAGTGCCTGAAACCCTGTAAATGGCAGTAGAGACTGAAAATGAGTTTGTTTCCTGACAAGTGTTTTGACGACATTTTGAAGAATGGAAGGAGATGCTTTGCTAATTACTGTGACTGCCACATGTTCACTCATGATACTGTGTCATTAATGAGCAAATATAAACAGCCTGTGTAAGGCAGTAATAGAATTAGAAGTTCAATTAAATATATGCCAACAACTGAGACCATCGTAAACAAGAAAAATATAGACAGATCCTTTCAGTTTGCCTGTGTTCACCTTTATTCATCTAAGGAGTCTGTATCTCTCTCTCAAACATTTTGCAAACCAAGACATCTTTGTAAGACAAGCTAAGAGCAAGTACAAAAAGGGTAGAGGTGAAGTTTTTTTTCAGTAAACTCAACAGTATGAGGTAGCTACCCTTTGACTGGAGCATAAATTACAAAGAAGAGGAAAAATAATAGCGATAAAATGGATGTCTCTGAAGCACACAAGTCTATGAGGCCAGATGGAATCCATACAAAGGTGCTGAGGGAGCTGACAGAAGTACTCACTGAACCACTCTCCATCATCTACCAGCAGTCCTGGCTCACCAGGAAGGTCCTAGCAGACAAGAGAATGACAAATATGACTTCCATCTACAAGAAAGGCTGGAAGTTAGATCCTGGGAACTACAGCCCTGTCAGCCTGACCGCAATGCTGGGGAAGGTTATGGAACAGATTATCTGAACACCATCCTGAGGCATATGCAGGATAACCAAGGTTTCAGACCTAGCCAATACAACTTTATGAATGACAGGTCCTGTTTCACCAATCTGATCTCCTTGTATGACAAGATGACCCACTTAGTGGATGAGGGTACAGCTGTGAATGTGGTCTTCCTGGAATTTAGGAAGGCCTTTAACACCACCTCCCTCAGCATCTTCCTGGAGAATCTGGCTGCCCATGACTTGGGTGGACCTACTCTGCGTTCAGTGAAAACTGTCTATAGACAGTTGGGTCTGGATGCAGGTTCCAGACCCTGGGTCCAGAGAATGGTGTGGAATTTAATTAAATCCAAATCGCAACTGGTCACCAGTGGAGATTCCCAGGGCTCAGTTCTGGGCCTGTTTTGTTTAACAGGATCTGGATGAGGGAATTGAGTGCACTCTCAGTGAATACCCAGATGACACCTAGCTGAGTGGATGTGTAGATCTGCTTGAGGACAAGAAGGCTCTTCAGAGGAATTTGGACAGGCTGGATCAATAAGCTGAGGCCAACTGTACAAGGTTCAACAAAGGCCAAGTGCAAAGTGCTGCACTTGCATCACAGCCACCCCAGGCAAAGGTAAAGGCCTGGGGCAGAATGGCTGAAGAGCTGTCTTGCAGAAAAGGACCTGAGAGCCTTAACAGTCAGCTGAACATGAGCAAGGAGTGTGCTCAGGTGACCAAGAAGGCCAATGGCATCCTGCTTTGTATCAGAAATAGTGTGATCAGCAGGTCCAAGGAAGTGATTGTCTCCATGTTCTCAGAGCTGATGAAGCCTTACTTTAAATACTGTGTTTAGTTCTGAGCCTCTCACTGCAAGAAGGATACGGAAGTGCTGAAGCCTGTCCATAGACAGTTAGTGAAGCTGATGAAGGGTCTGGAGCACAAGCCTTATGAGGTGAGGCTGAGGGAGCCATGGATGTCTAGTCTAGAGAAGAGGAGGCTGAGAGGATATACAGTAATTCACTGCTGCTACAGTAAGATTTACAGTAAGGTAGAAGTCAGTCTTGTCTCTCCAGTAATGAATGCGGAGGAAAGAGGACAAGGGCTCAAGTTGCCCCAGGGGAGTTTTAGATTGGAGATTAGGAAGAACTTTTCACCAAGAGTGTTATTTAACCTTGGAAATTTAACAAAGAAAATGTCTGTTTGTTTACATAAACTTATCTGCAGTGTTTATGTACAATTCCTATCTATCTATCTATCTAAAGGCTACTGATTTCCTTTGAGAGAGAAAAGAAAACTTGCAGCTTCTTGCAGACTCCTACTTTCTTTTTCTTCACTTTCTTCTCAAGTACACATGCTGCTTGTCAAGCTAGACAATTTGTGTTAAAAAGTCAGTTTGAAAAAAAAGTGTTTTTCTATTAAAAAAATCAGTAATTTTTTTTTAATTGGCTTTATTTCTGAAAGTTGTCTTTATTTTTATTTTTGTAAATTTTGATTTTTAGAACCATTTCTAATAGCATGGCTAACAAGAGACAGTCATGTGAATGACATACTCAAAAATAGCTCACAAGACATGAGCTGAATATTATGTAAATAGAAATGTGAATGGAAGAAAATTGAAGGAAAAGGTAGTGGAGATGTTGTTAAGGTGAAAATATTGAAGTGGCTCACATTCTGAAAACTTAAGTTCTGCTAGTGATATCAAATTGAACTCTAGTTATAAAAGTAAGTATAGGCTGTGATGGAAATAGACTGAAGCTGCATATATCAAAGGCCAAATCTGAGTATTTGAAGTAGTGATTTTTTTTTCTAATATTGTATTCAGTCCTTATCCTTCAAAGCTTTGTTAAATTACCTTCTGTTACTACATAGTGTCAACAAAAAGCATAACTGATGATAGTTTTTAGTTTGTATACTCACATAAATATAATAAGTTATATAAATATATAAGTAAGTTGACAAGAACCTCAGTGAAAAAAAAAATCTTAAATGCAACTATAAACCANGGTCTGGAGCACAAGCCTTATGAGGTGAGGCTGAGGGAGCCATGGATGTCTAGTCTAGAGAAGAGGAGGCGGAGAGGATATACAGTAATTCACTGCTGCTACAGTAAGATTTACAGTAAGGTAGAAGTCAGTCTTGTCTCTCCAGTAATGAATGCGGAGGAAAGAGGACAAGGGCTCAAGTTGCCCCAGGGGAGTTTTAGATTGGAGATTAGGAAGAACTTTTCACCAAGAGTGTTATTTAACCTTGGAAATTTAACAAAGAAAATGTCTGTTTGTTTACATAAACTTATCTGCAGTGTTTATGTACAATTCCTATCTATCTATCTATCTAAAGGCTACTGATTTCCTTTGAGAGAGAAAAGAAAACTTGCAGCTTCTTGCAGACTCCTACTTTCTTTTTCTTCACTTTCTTCTCAAGTACACATGCTGCTTGTCAAGCTAGACAATTTGTGTTAAAAAGTCAGTTTGAAAAAAAAGTGTTTTTCTATTAAAAAAATCAGTAATTTTTTTTTAATTGGCTTTATTTCTGAAAGTTGTCTTTATTTTTATTTTTGTAAATTTTGATTTTTAGAACCATTTCTAATAGCATGGCTAACAAGAGACAGTCATGTGAATGACATACTCAAAAATAGCTCACAAGACATGAGCTGAATATTATGTAAATAGAAATGTGAATGGAAGAAAATTGAAGGAAAAGGTAGTGGAGATGTTGTTAAGGTGAAAATATTGAAGTGGCTCACATTCTGAAAACTTAAGTTCTGCTAGTGATATCAAATTGAACTCTAGTTATAAAAGTAAGTATAGGCTGTGATGGAAATAGACTGAAGCTGCATATATCAAAGGCCAAATCTGAGTATTTGAAGTAGTGATTTTTTTTTCTAATATTGTATTCAGTCCTTATCCTTCAAAGCTTTGTTAAATTACCTTCTGTTACTACATAGTGTCAACAAAAAGCATAACTGATGATAGTTTTTAGTTTGTATACTCACATAAATATAATAAGTTATATAAATATATAAGTAAGTTGACAAGAACCTCAGTGAAAAAAAAAATCTTAAATGCAACTATAAACCATATGTAGAAATTCATCATTTTCTTGCTTTGTTGGAGTTACAAAGGGTGCTAGAGACTTTAAAAAATGTCTTGATATTGGAAAAGATCTCTTTCCTTGTTATGAGATAAGGCTATCTCTTTTTCATTCAATGCTTAGACAAATATAGATCTGCTACTTGATTGATAAGTAACTGGAACTTACTTAGTAAATTAGTTATTAAGATTTATGTTACAGACTCTAGAGCTAGAATCTAGTCTTAGGACCACTGAATTGCTGGAGCCTCTTGTGAGCCTTGAGTGACCAGCTTAAAAGATTACTTCGCTTTTGACATTAATGCTGTGCCACAGGACATTATCACACTGCCAGAGCATGCAAGAAGACAAACCGGCATTTATGAATGGTACCTTAAGGATTTCCATTATTACTATAAATCTTATGATGTTTTGACAATAAGCTACAGGAAACCAAATACTTATTCTTTTTCTATAGCTGTTTTGCATAGAAGTGGGCCTCCTAATAAAATAAAGTTTTGTTTGTATTTTATTGGGTTTTTATGGAGCTCAACATTAAGGAAATGACATAGATTTATGTGGAGCCACTTTTTGCTTGATAACAGGAGGAGAGGGCTGCAGTGCTGATCCCAGTAAGCAGTTCTCGAAACATCCCCTGGCTCTGAGGCAGACCTGCCTCCAGGCCAATCTGGCACCTCCCAGATTGTTATGTACAAGGCAACATCTGACCCAGAAGAGAAGGTTGAGAAGTGGTACAAGATGGAGGTGACCACACGGACCCACAGTCAGAGAAGGAAGGAGGGAGGAGCTCCAGATAGAAGAGCCCTCTGCAACTTGTGGTAAGAACACAGGCTGTGCCCCTGCAACTCATGGAGGGTGATGGTAGGACTGAGAGCCAACAACAGCTCCAGGTGAATGTGTCCAGAGGGGCAGGAGACTGTGTGAGGAGGCAGCCATAGTGCAGGCCACACTGGAGAGCCAGCAGGCCACACAGACCCACATAGGAGGTGGAGAGGAGCTACAGCCCTCATCAAAACAGCCTGTGCAGGACTGCCCAGCCTGTGAGGGACCCTGCGCTGGAGCCGGAATGACCACTAATGAACCCACTTGCCTTGAAGAAGCATCAAGAAANAGAAGAGAAGGTTGAGAAGTGGTACAAGATGGAGGTGACCACACGGACCCACAGTCAGAGAAGGAAGGAGGGAGGAGCTCCAGATAGAAGAGCCCTCTGCAACTTGTGGTAAGAACACAGGCTGTGCCCCTGCAACTCATGGAGGGTGATGGTAGGACTGAGAGCCAACAACAGCTCCAGGTGAATGTGTCCAGAGGGGCAGGAGACTGTGTGAGGAGGCAGCCATAGTGCAGGCCACACTGGAGAGCCAGCAGGCCACACAGACCCACATAGGAGGTGGAGAGGAGCTACAGCCCTCATCAAAACAGCCTGTGCAGGACTGCCCAGCCTGTGAGGGACCCTGCGCTGGAGCCGGAATGACCACTAATGAACCCACTTGCCTTGAAGAAGCATCAAGAAAAGACTGACTGAAATCCCAATTCCCTGTCCCCTTGAGCCGTTCAGTGGGGGAAGAGGTAAAGACACTGGGATCAGGGCTCTGAGACCAAGAAGACGGGAGAGGTGAGGAGATGGTGGTCTGAAAGGGCTGGTTATGCTCTTCATCATTGTAACACTCTGTGTTGTTTTCTATTTGTTATCTTTTGGGGTTTTATGCTTTTGGTTGATGATGATTTAAATTAATTTCCCTTTTCTTCCCCTAATTGAGTAGTGTTGTCTGTTTTGAAGGGAACCATAAGTAGCAATTGAGCCCTCCCTGTCCTTAGGACATTTCAAAGGCTCTCAGTACTTATGGCTGATTGTGGCCCTTTGTTCCCAGATGGGCCTAAAACAAGACAAGAAATAACAGTGTTTCTACTAAAAATCTCCATTTTCATAATATATATTTCTCCAAATAATAGTTGCACTAAAATAATGGGAAATGTTGAGAATTTTATCTTCCCCAAATAGAAATTGTGAATATCCAGGGAAAACTCATATAAGAGATAGTATTCCATAATGTTACCACACAGTCTTCTGAATATTTCTTTTTTCCAAAGAGACACCTGTATTTGTTACATTGTCTGTCAGCTCTAAAGGTTCTTCTTTTCAAGTATCACAGAATCACAGAATTTTAAAGGTTGGAAGGGACCTTGAAAGATCATCCAGGTAGTACTGTAAACTCTGTGGAGATCACTGCAGATAATGATGAGGTTTCATGACATTTGGATCAGACATGACAGGAGACCAGATACCTTGATAGAGTGATTGAGTCCCAACCTGTTTGGATTTTTGTGACAGGATGTGAATATTCTAAGATGATACTGTTTATCAGTCAAATGTGGCATCAATTTCACTGCTGTAGTTTTTATCTTCCTAGAAATTTTTAAGGCCTTTTGCTCATATACATGTCCAAACCCCATTGGCCTAGGGTGGAAATTTTCACTGAGCTTCCATAAATGAATAGGTATTTTAAAGTTTCTTAGGAATGCCCTATCTCTATGTTAACAGTTTGAACCTACCTGTCTTCCTCCAAGCCATGTTTTCATAGTAGGACTCACAAAAAGTAACAGGGATGAACTGTAGCAGTAGAGAAATGTTGTACCCTTGGCTCTTGTTGTCTTGTATTGCAAAAGGAATCTTTCTTTGCCCCAATGCACTGCTTTTCAGAGGGTGCCAAAATTTCCGTGGCAGAGATCAAGTCTGAAGATGCACCCCTACAAGTGTCATTGTGGAGAAGCAATACTGTCAGTCATGCATGGTTACTATAGTTACTATGACAAGTAGCGGAGTATTTTGTTTTCCTTTCACAAAGGCAGTACTCACATATGCTTAGGATGTGTGCTTACAGTGGCAAATTACATTTAATAACTAATTTACTGTTATAGTCTGTGTTCTGTGCATCCAGCTAAACAGAAACTCAAATAGTAAAGACGGAAGAACACAAATATATTTCCTTTCAGTTTTGTAAGGGCCAAAAACAACTTATTAGGGAAATTGAGTGAGTCATCTGAGCCTTTCCAGAATGATCCTTCTGGCTGACTGGATGTCCTTCAGAGCTGCTGAGAACAGTTTTGTTAGGCATATTGCAGTAAAGATCTGAATGGCATGGATGTATTTTATGAGGTCTGAAAAAGAGGCAGCAAGAGATCTCACATTCCCTGAAATTCTGTTTTGATGCTGAAGACCTGATTTTTGTCTTTCCTTGGGGAAGGCACACCAAGTGGATGTTTCTGAGAGCTTGCACTTCTAAGCAGAATGTAATTATTGAGGAAATGAACTTCAAAGCTAAAGATCAGGATGTCATGATAATTTAGAGGAGTAGGAAGGCTGTTTTCTGAGCAATCACTAATCTTTTTTCCCTTTTCTTTTTGGTTATCATTTAATAGCATTCATTAAAACTGATAACAGGAATTGCTTCTCTCTAAATTTCCTACCAAGTCTCAGTTTAGTCAAGTTAAACTTTTCTTGGAACAATATATTACTGTCATGCTCAATTGCCTTTGCTTATAAAAGTAATAAACCTTTTATACAGATTTATTCTTAGTAGCACTAGAAAATGAAAAAAAAATACACATATTGCTGATTTCTTGTTAAAATAATTGTGAATGGCAACTCCAATTGTTAGCCACAGCCTTTCTACCTTGATGAGTAGCAGCTTATTGAAGTTCTTTCTTTCTGGAAAGCAGTGTTTGCCTTCAGAGTTAAGATAAGTTTAGCAAAGACAGCAAAGGTGTAGGCTTCCATTGTTAGTAAACCTTTTCATTTTTCATTCATTTTCCCACTGCATCTTGTAGCAAGGAAATATGCTGACTTCCAGGGCAATTGTTTTTCCTGTGTTTCCGTGTTTCCTGTGCTCAGTGTTATAGCTACTGGCCATACCAGGATGAATACTTTGGTCATCCTTTACACAAAATCCTTCTATATAGACAATCCATAATTAGCAGACGCAATTTGGTCAGTTTTGATTCATAGAGCTTTTTTTGTAGTATCTTCCCTTTGAGATGGCACAACAAAAGCTATTTATCAAGGTTCTCTCCCATTTTGAAACAAAAAAGTGTGAAGGATGTAATGGAAAAAAGACTTCACTGTATTTACAATCTGTTGCCTTAAACTAAACTAAGAAAAATGCAGCAAAATTATGCTTACTCAGGAGGTGTCTGTAGTAAGTGGCAGTTATACCTATTATGTGTGCAAAGAGAAAAAGCAGAAATAAAAAGCAGTTGCAGTTTCCTCATCATAAGCTTGTAAAATGCTAGATAGTCTATAAAAAAAAGCACTGGCTTCCCAAAGCAATGTCATTTTAAAATTATCATAGAAAAAGGATTATGAAACTATACCACTGTTCACTGTTCCACCAGGCTTTTACCCTTTTTACTGAAAGAACATTTAATCAGAGCAAAGCCTATGTCAGCTGCAAGAAATTGCATAAATATAATTTTGAAAAAATTAAAGATATGCTTGATGCATATCACATAAACACTTTTAGTTACCCAACAAGCATTACATGAACACACAGGAATAAAATGAAAACGGTATTTTACATTATAAGTTCATTTTTATTAAAGCAGTAAAGAGTCACGTGACCCTGTATCTAGCCATTAGGATAGCAATAAAACTCACTTTGACAGCCACGGTGAAAAATATTACTGTTTCAGAGAGAAAGAAAAACACTAAAAATTGATCTAGTCCTCCACTAGTAGTGATGAAAGTATTACATGGGTGATAGCTATTACAATTTAAATAGCACATGCAGAAGTTTTTATTTCAACAGTCTCTACTCATGTATGTTATCAAAATGGTGACTGGCAGCCACATTGAATTCCCATTTGTCTGTTTCTTAATGCTAACTGATTGGCTGTTAGAAAAATTCACTGGGCTGACCTCAAAGTAAGGGACAATATTTAGGACTTTGTACAATAACAACATCCAGAAGTCATCATCAACAGTGTACAATCTGTGTAGATCTAGGAAGTGAAGATACTTGTAACCAAAGGTGAGGTGCATGTAGGAAGCAGGAAATATAAACAGTGCTTTTGTAACACACAGGCCTGAACTGTAGGTTGGAAAATGTACACAATTAAACACCAGATTCTGTTGTGGTCACAAGTGGTGCTGAGTTAGAGCCAGCATGGCCAGGAGTTTATTTCCTTAGTTAATGTGACACAAAAGTGTTTGATAAGCAATTTTCCATCAAAATCTAAATTATATTAGTGTGGATTCCAGAGACTAGTGGAACACCAAAAAGTATGCATGTTTTGAATTGGAGTAACTAGCTGTATTGGGTTTGTGTGGAGCTATTTCTGATAATAGAAAAGGGATTGTAAAAGATAGCTGTAAGAAGTTTCTTGAATCTTTCCCTGCTTCCAAGTCAGACCAACCTCTGGGACTGAACCAGCTGGGCACTTCTGCTATCACTTTTTAAGAAGAATAAATTGGAAGAAGAGGTTTCTTTTTGTTTTGTTTTGGTTTTTTTTTCTGGGAGATAGTGGAAGAATTTGGATGAAGGAGAAGCTACCATGCGGACTCCAAGTTCAGTGAGAGCATAGAGGGGAGGATGTACTGGAACAGACAGATACTACCCTGCATCTTATGGTGAGACAGCAGACTGCTCCCCTGCAACCTATGGAGAGGAATGGTGGAGCTGAGATGTGCTGGCAGCTCATGCAGGACCCCACACCAGGGGTGATGACTATGCCCAGAGGGGCTATGACTGTGGGAAAGAGGTAGTGGAACAGAATGTATCTGTAGTTTTGCTTCCTCAGAGAAAGCCCATGCTGGAGGAATCTGTGAAGTGCTGCGGCACCAGGGAAGGACTCACACCAGAGAGATTTGGGAAAGACTTGCACGAGAGATTTTCACAAAAGACTGTATCTCATGAGAGGGACTCCATGTTGGAGCAGAAGAATGCTAGGAGTCCTCCGTTGATGAGGAAAGTGAAGTAGAGACTATCTGTGAGGGACTGATCACAACCCACTTTTCCTGCCCCCAGGCACTGCTGAGGGAGTAGAAATATGGCGAGAAGGGAGATGAACGCAGGAAGAAGGGGAGGAGTGGGGAAAGGAGATCTTGATGGGATGGTTGTATTTTTCTCATCATCCTTCTCTGGTTTTGCTTTCTATCTCTTCTGTTTCTAGTTGGTAGTAGATTAAACTGTTCTTGTTCTCTTGTATAAGTCTGTTTTACCTGGAACCATGCTTGACAGCAAGCCCTTGCTGCCCTTGTCTTGACCCACAAGGCACTTGGTAGGCCCTTGCTGGTCTGTTCTCATTTTGTCTTGATGAGCCTTCTACCATCCTGTGGAGTCTGAGTTGTATATGGAGTGTGAGCAAGCAGCCGTGGGATTCTTCATTACTGGCTAGGTTTAAAGCATGCCACTAGCACAAAAATCTAGTAATGATGTCTCAGAGGGGAGATTGAGACTTTATTGGTCTGTTTCCATAGTTTTGAAGTGAAAAACATAGGTGACACAAGAGTATGTTTCAGAATATGTACAATATGGCAGTTCCATACTTACTAGTTTCTAAAACATACCTTATTTCACATAGTCATGTATACATCCCAATAAAATTTTAAGTATGCTGACTATTTGTGTCAAGATTGTACACAATGAAACACTTTTTAATATGATTCAGTTGTAAAGTACCCAAGAGATATCCTTGAAATACGAAGCCCTTTGTTTTTCTCCCTGTATCTGTATTTATACATCAGAAATTTAAAGTATGGGCAATAATCCAGCCACTGTAACTTTGATATGTGGCAGAAATATCTGCTAAAGTGAAGAGATAAATCTGTTAAATAATTTCTATCCTGAAGCCAACAGCGCACTATTCATGACATTGGCAAGCACAGGCAGCAAATGGTGCTACCTGTAAATCTATTTCAATATTTTTTATCATAGACCTAAAATGTCTTTCATTAATCCTTTTGGTTAGAGGAATTTGTGTAAACACTTTGCAATAATTTAAGTAGTTAAGTTAGGCAAAGTAAATCTCTTCAAAACATTGTATTATTGCAAAATACAAATCGTCTGTCTGACAGCATTTAAGATTGTTCATTGAAGTCTTTAAAGGCATAAGTACCTAAAAATAAAATTAATAGAAATCAAACTTTCTCTGGCATCTGTGGTTCAACACAAAGTCCGAGACTGAATTGGAGCCTATACTTGAAGAGATGCTAAAGAGCGGTGGTTATGTCACTCATGCTCTAGGTTGTCAAACAGTAGGGATTCTATCATCCCAAGAAGTTGCTTGCATGATAGCATTCTGAGAAAAAAAAAATGGTTATTTCTTTCCATGCTTTGCAGACAGGTTTCCATAGCAAAAAGCGGTTTTTACATCTTGTTTTCATCTGTTCCGGTTGGTGACACTGTTCAAAATGGTCAACTTCATCATGTTTATGTTTTTTCACTTTTTATTTTGCTATGTTCTACATAGTTTTTATCACTTAAACTTTAATTACAACAAAATTATCTGGAATCTACTATATTCTGCTTTTTCACTGTTACCAGTGGAAAACCTTTCATTAAAAAAAAAAAATCCACAAAACCAAAAGATGACAGCACAGGCTTCTTAGCCATTGACATTCAGCTAATGGTTCTGGTTGTCCAAAGGTGCTAGTCATATTGTGCTTCTTTTCTAGTTAAGAAACTGTACAGAACTTGTGTGAAATTTAAAGATCTGAAGACTAGTGTAGCTAGTTTTGTTACAGTTTCTGGGAATTGAATTAATAATTTCTAATTCATTCTGTGTTTATCATCGGTCAACAGCCTAAAGATTTGGAGACAGGTCTAAACTAGAGTGTTAATAATGGTATCTTTTAATGTCTTATTAACCTATTGTACTGTGTACATTCTAGTGTCAGTATATTGTATCTAAGAGAAAAGAGCCAGTGGTTTCACTTGCATCAATAAAATATCAGAAAGTTTTACTGCTATCAGGTAAGTTCTTAAGCAGAGGTAGGATAAGAAACTGGGTTTATGTTAGGCAGAAGAGTAATGAGTTTCCAGAGAAGAGAAAATGATACCTTTTCCTTCCCATCTGAATGCTTAATATGTCAGATCGCAGATCCTGTGTGTCGATGGCTCCGTTATCTATTGTTCCTGGAGCTCTCCTGTGGTATACTTGCATGGATAACATCCACCACTTGAAGCCAAAAGCCATCTATTTCTCAGAGTTTATAGCTTTTTTTGGTATGTTTTTCTTTTTAATCATAACCAATGATTGGCTCTCTCCATTGCTTTTCTTGGTGATGTATCTATGCATGTCATCATATACAATATACCACACTGTGCCATAAGGAAGTTACTTTGGTATCTAAAATAGAACTTTTACAATCTTTTTTGTATCTAAGTGCAAAAGAATAATCCTAAACAAAATTTCTGAACCTGACCACATCTAAACTGGGATATCAGTGTCCCACATCATATATTAATATATGCTTAACACATCAGTCATATGTCAAGAGAAGTCCAAATAAAAATGCTATTCTGACCACTCATACTAAACAGCACTTCCTTGAATTGGATCTGGTAGTGCAGGCAGGTCAAAAATCTGCAAATAGGAAAAGAAAATTGATAATCATTGCTATTTGTATTAAAAGCAAGTAAGAAAGTACACTTTTTTACTTGTAGGGTACTAAAGAAGAAGAATGCTGATGGAAGTGGAACATCCTCAGCTCAAGAGGGACAGAGAACTTCTGTCATGTAATATACAAAGACTATGGACTGCTGGTGGGTTAACACTGAAGTTTGTCCTTGAATGATCAATCATATTTTCTCTTACAGTGGCAGTAGAATTTCTTTTTTTTTTTTTTTTTTCTTAGCCATTCACTTGTTGGGAAAATGCTTTTGCTACTAAATTGCAATTCAATCAGATAGAATAAGGAGAGAAAAAATATTTTAGAGGTCAAACCTTCTTTCCTTCTTAAAAATTCACTGCTATTTATCACTGTTTAGATATTCAACAGGCATTGATTCGGTTTACCTTTGTACTTTAGCAAGACTCGGTATGCCTTCTTTTCTGTAGGCTCACTAAAAGCTACATGCCTCTTGCCATGTTATTACTCCTATGCTAAATGTGTTATTATAACAAAATAGTAGAAGTCTCATTGGGTGCAGTCAAAAACCTGAAGCTGCTCCCCTGAGCATTCCATTAGCAATGGGGAAGTGGCTAAAATCTTGTTCTTCCTTTGCCTATGGAAGTTACTCTAGTATTTCCTTTAACAGATTTTTCTAAAGAACTGAAAAGAAGAAACTCAGTTTCAATTCCCAACACATGCTGTGCACCTTATCCTCTCCCGTCTCAATGTTTGGTTCTATTACTGTATTTCCTACTCTTTTGTAATTGTAGCTTATGATTGTCCGTTTATAAAGTAACCTGGGGTTTGACAGTTTCCTAATGAGATGTTACAAGCCCTCATTACAGCTACTTTCAAATAGCTGAATGTGGTGTCTTTGGAGTTTTTTTAGATTTTTTTTTTGTCATGGCTTTTACTTCAGTAAGAAGGTTAAGCAAGCAGGGATTCTTTTATTTCATTTGTAGCCCCTTATTTTCAGTTCTTCACAGAAGCTGATTAACAGAGCAGCCCTGGAGAGCTTTCAGTTTTAAATGTCGAATTCCACCTAAAACAGTTAGTTCCTTTTGCCCGTTTCAGTTGTGAGTTTTGACAACTTGAAAAAAACATTTTCATTCTCAGGTACTCTGAACAAAAGCTTCTCTCTAACCCAATCTAATCTTTGGAGGGCTGTCTGATGCCTTTCTCATGTTGTTTGGCAGATCCATGAAATGACTGTTAATCATCAACTGAGTCCTACTTTGCCTATTTTCTAGGTAGATTAATCTATCTGCTGCTACTTTATAACCTACTTTGAGGCTCCAGTCCTCATGCTACTGGAAATACACAACATAGTAATAGAGAGAAACCATCTTCTTTGCAGACTGTAAGGCTGTTACTACGATACTGTTTTTGGAATTTTCTTTAATAGTCTAAGAAAACAGCAGAAGTTTCAAGTTGGACACTGAAAAAAAGTGTTGTAAGTCAGGATAAGGCCTTTACATCTTGTGAATATCAGTCTTGATTTATAAAATGAGTGTCTTCCCATGGGTTTTGGGCAATAGATCTCCCAGTCTACTTATACTGTATATGTGAAATAAACAAGTAAATATGTGTAGGAAGATACTTAAATTTTAAGTATCCAAGAAGAAATACTTTGGAATAAGTATCTTTAAAAAGAAAATATGTAGTTCTCTAAAGGTGTTCCAAAAACATCATTGGTTTATTCTGAAAAATAATGTGATGTGCAGAAAAACATTAATCTATAAGTATATGTAATAGTGAAAGAGCAGCAAAAAACACACATAAATACATTCAGTCACATATATATTTAAAGAAAGAAGTGGATATTAGATTTTTTTTTTCCACAGAATTTAGAAGCTACATAGTGAATGAGGCAAGGAATGTTAAAACAAACAGAAGATATGTTTACTTAATTAGTTAAAAGGCAAGCAAGTTCTTAGTATTCCCTGACAAGTTACCAGCTAATCATTTAAACTGATTTTTTTGCTGATTTTGATTCAAGTTCCTTTTTTTCTAAGCACTCTGTTTGACATGTTGGTGATGTGATTTGCAGATTTCAGAGAACATTGTTCTCTCAGACTTCAAGGAGGCTTACTTTTACATTTACCAAGTGATGTGATAGTCTTTAATATTCTGATAATACAGCCTGTAGGTGTTTCAAATTGGATATCTAAAAAGAGTGGACATACCTCAGGATTCAGCCTTAACCTCTCTGTGATATTGGGCTCCATCTATACAATGTGTGAGGCTGAGAGTTGTTCCACATAAACATAGCTACAACTGATGCAGAAGTCCCTGAGAAAATATGCAGTTCTATATTGACAGGAAACTTTAAACAGTGTGCAATAAGTAGGACCATAACATGAAAAGAGAGAAACAAAACATTAGCAAAAGTGACAAATTAAATGAGAGAATGTTGTTTTCAGAGAGCACTACTCATTTGTGGTAATGTCTAGATAGGTGACCTGTGAGAAGCAGCGTCTAATTTCATATTGTGCACAAAGTCTTTGGTTAAAACTTTCATTTTGCTTTCAATTAAAATAGAAAAGGAGCTCAAATGATGATCAAATAAAAGACCAATGCCACTTACTCGCTCAACAATTGCATTTGTTGCTTCACTGTGAAAATGTATTATTTCAATGTACTTTAATTCATTCTAATTATATTTTCTTTAGCAACCATTTGCCTGTCAGAGTCCAGATCACTTCAGAAAGTAATTAAAAAGATATATTGTTAGCTATAACTCTTCTTAAGCTGTGGATGTCCCTGTGCATATGGATTCTTATTCAGAAAATAAGAAACAAAATAAGAAATACCACCCTTTGCTTATTTTTTGGTTAGGAAACTTAGGAAGCAATGTAATATATATCACCATAAAACTTCTCTACCTTTCTGTTACCTAAAATAATACAAAAGTGTCTAGAGAAAAGAGGCTTACCTGCACCACCTCCTACACCTCTCAGCTCCTCTATGTCCTTTGTGGTTTGAACAAAACCCAGTTTACTTACATCATAACTCATCAAAATCATAAAACAGGTGTATTTTTTCTTCTGCCATCTTTCTTGACGTATAGTCTCACAGGCAGGAAGGAGAACAGTTGTTCAAGTTGACCTTTGTTAGACTTTTGGATTATTTGCCTAAAGTATCTATAAGTAAAATTCTTTGTAAATTTTCATGTAGATGTATGATCTTGGCCTTGAGTTCTCCTCCTGTTTTGGTTATTTGATCCCATCTAAGCTTACTATGTTATGAGTCCACAAAACTTTTGCATTATATGCTGCTATTTCAGAGGTAAATTTTGGGACTGATTTTTACTAGAAATTTTCAACTGAGAGCACATCTCTGCTGCGAAACTTGCACAAAGTGAAAACTGATTTTCAAGTATCATACAGAATAGTATGAACCATTATTTTGTACAATATTGTGAATATTTTTCACAGCCTACCATCTCATCATAGGCTGCAGGGAAACCTCTGCTTTGGCACCTCAAACAAACACCTCCTACCCCTCCTTCTTCACTGACCTTAAGGTCTGGACAGTTGTTTCGCTCCAGTCATATGTCTCACTTCAATGCAGATTTTTCCTTCTTAAGTATGTTATTGCAGAGGGTTGCACCATTACTGATTGGCTGGAGACAGGTCTGATTTGGAGCTGGAGAATCTTTCATCATCTTCTCACAGGAGCCACACATTTTTCTCACCTCTTTCTTTTCCGTTGTGTCCCAAGTCTTGGTATTCTCAGTGTTTTCCTATAGCACTGTTACTTATTCAGTATACATTTCTTCTTTCTTTAGGCCTAAAGACCATTCATCAGTTTGACAAGATTGACTAAAAGATTTCAGGTTACCAGCAACTAAGAAACCCTCACACTGTAATTCATCTGCTATACATGAAGGATTGTCTGCTCTTCTTTCATAGATTCTTTTTTTAAGAGAAAATTGTGTTGCACATGATATTTACTTGTGGATTATTACATATACTCTCTTTTAAAATCTCTTTAATATGCTCAAGATTATTGCATGTTTTGATATCTGAAAACTAGACAATGATATCGTTTTATCTGCAGATCTTAGGTACATATTTTGGAAGGTATCCTGTGGGATGATTTGAAATAATTCTTTATTTTGTGTTACTCTGTTGTCTGGTCTCTGTAATACAGCTATTTTTCTTTGGCAGCTGATATAAAGTAAATGGAGAGGATTCTAATTTTACTTTGCCAGTGTGTAAATGTGTCATTTCATACAACTAGCTGTTTTTCTTTGTTGTAACTTCTTTCTCTCTGTTTTAGCCTGTGGCTTCCCTTTTTATTTGATCAGTATAGTTTATATCATATTCCAGGCATCACTTCTTCCCAAGAGAAAAACAGGATTTCAAATTGCTACTCATGATTCCTAGGGCGAACTGAAAGGGCGCTGACTGAATTAATGTTTCCTTTGCTGTTTTCAGGGCTTATTGGTTTTATTTCCTTTACCTCACGGATTCATTGTTTTTTCTACTTATAATAACATTCTTTATTCAATGATTGACATTTTTTTTCAGTAGTTTACAGTTCACCAGAATACAATTTCTGTTAACTAGAAAATTAATCAATCTGCTTATTACCTGACAAAAGAAAATAATTAAAAAACTGCAAAGCCTAGAGTACCAAATTTTCTTTCTGTGTAGTCAGAGGGAAAGTCATATAGCCTGGTTATCTACTTATTGTCTCCAGGAGTAATTCTTTCAGAACTGGAACTCTTGCTATGAATTTTGTAACACAATCAATTTTTCTGGACAAAGTGGTTTTCTATAACACAATGAAACAACTATAACTACTGACCTTTTTAAAGACAATTTTCTTCTAAAACTAATTAAATTTCCACTGGGGAAATTCCCATCCCTTACAGTCTAATGTTAGAAGCTAAATGCACATGGCCATTATTATTTGAAGGAATTAATGTTTTTGTTGTTTATTTTCTCCCTCAGAATCACTTATTGTAAACTTGATGTTACAACTTTGAAGCCATTACCAAACCTGACATTGACATCAACAAAAGAAACCTAGACTTTAGAACACTATTTCTCCTCCATATTTGCATACAATAGCATGGACACGGGTTTCTTATTTCCCACGTAAGTAAAATCAGAAGGTGTAGCTGGGATAGTGCAACTGAACTTAACTGTGAAGACACACGCTCCTTATCAAATATTCCATTTCCAAGAAGATCACCTCACAGAAAATTCTCTGTAGTCTAGGATTTTGTGCTAAGTATTTTTATTGATGCTCTTTACTTGCTAAAAACCCTTTCCAATCCACATCATTCTATGATTCTGGTTTTCCCTATATCACTGCTTTCATGCTCACACAAAAGGATGATTCTGCACAGTCCTGCCCAAAAATTCTGATCATCTGTCTTTCACCTATGTCTTAGACACACTTATTCATGTCAAGCTTACATAGATTTATTGATGTTCTCTTTGTCATTTATGTCCAGGTAGCTCTCTTTCAAACAGTTATTAATTTTTTATGTTGGCCTGGATTTTTTTTCAAGTAAATGTTAATCCTAAATAGATATGTGGGGGAAAATGAACAGACAGAAAATAAAATTTAAGTCCAGTCATCTGTGAGCTGAGAAATAAGAGTTCTTCGAAATTTTGTGTTGCAATGTAGTGTATTTGTGGTTTTTTTTTTTTTTCATGACTGTAAGGATATTGTTGGTGGATAGCTCACCAAAAAAAGCTATTTTCTTGTAAAAATCTATTGTTTTCTATAAATTTGATTTTTAACTTCGATAGCCCTAGTTCATAGCTATTTTGCAATATCTAACTGGAATATATGTGAAATTATGGGTAACTTTTAAATATTTGGCATTCTATGTATTTTTAAAATGTTATTAAGTTAGAAGTCTGACTCTGTCCCCAAGTTGACCTTCACTATTGATTGGAGAGAGGGGCATTTCCAGGGGTTACTCAGATCTCAGCTGGGCTGAATCTAGACCTTGAAGTTTCTTTCTATTCATTCTGTCACACAGACTTAAAAATTGTCTCAGTGCAATGATATGTTTTACTTTTCCTTGATTAAATTAATATATTTGCAGTAAGTGCAGATGATAATATCAAGTTGTTGGGTCTTTGACTATCTGTGGGAAGAATATAGAACAGAGGAGACTGGGAAATGAGGATTAAGCGGTTGTTATGAAGTTCTGCATCTTTTGCTTTGCCATTTCATATAACTTTTGACAGAAAACTCAAAGCTTGAAGACACATGCTATTATAACACTGTAAGCCAGAGTCAAACTTTCCACTAATTTTCCTTCATCATATTCACACAAATTGTGTCTGACATAGTCACTTCTGTCTGTTTTGTTGTTTTTTTGGTTTTTTTTTAATTGACTTTGTATTAAAGCTCTCTCCAGGGATTTTTGTCTGTCCCTGTTGTGAAGAGTAAGTTCATCTTTGTCTTCTTCATCCTATTAAACTCTATCATCATCCTAGTTATTGCTTTTGGGAACACAGTTTGTTACTGATGCTAGGCACTATTTTTAAGCAGAGGTGTATATTGTACAACTACCATATTAACTTATTCTAGTCATCTGTAGGTTGTTAGAATTCTCTGATATCATCTAACCTAACACTGAATGAAGTGTTTTGCAACTCCATCAACAGATGCAGGTAACTTTGCTGTAGTTTTTGGGGAAAAAATTAGTAATTAAGATGCATGGTAGACACTTGATGTCTGTAACAGCTTCCAAATCAGAGTCTTGATCAACAAGACATTGCATATCTCTTGCTGTGTGTTAAATAGCATCCCATATAAAAATGTTGATTATCACTTCAGTGTATCTCTGCTTGAATCTTTATTTTTTGTCTCAGTGTGGAATTTATTTTTTTTTTACCCAATGTGCTAAAAAACTTGGAAACTGTCTTGGAAAAGGAGTAGTAGTCACTCCATGCTACTTTCTATGTCCTGATTTGGAATGAGAATTGAACTCAACAAGTCTATTCTTTCTGGAATATTAGCTTGGTTCTTTGAGTTTATTTTTCACTGTCTTTATGTGGTGGTTTAGCCCTA
>WBNH01010584.1:81390-104969 GCA_013401255.1 Urocolius indicus | reverse complement strand
CATCCTTAGAATCATCCTTAGAAATGTGGCAGTATGGACTGGAAGAGAACTCAAATGATCATCTAATACAAATATCCTGAGCAAGAACAAGATCACAGCAAACAGCTGTTACTTCTGGGCATATATGTAAAATATTTCAGATCATGTATGTTTCTGAGACAAGCTAAATACCTTTTGTTTTTATGTGGTTAAAGGTTTATTTTCTCTTCCTTTGCTGTTTTGAAATTTTTAGTAAATCGTGTAGCCTTCCAATGATATAATGCAATTTTGGTGATTTTTGCAAGTATAAATTTTAGTTATGGTTTAGTTTAGAGTTTTCCTGGTATTTAAATAAAATTGTTCTTGCAGATGGTCAAATTGGAACAAAAATAAGTATTATACAACATAGCTAGTTAATTCATTTTGATGCATAGTTCCAGGATATGTACTTGATTATTTTTGTAATATTGATGTGTTGTTATCTAGTACACTGAGAACAAAATCAAACAATTACTGAAATGGTCTTCAGATTATTATATTATTGTGATATCTAAAAATAAATAAATTCGAATTCATTTATTGTGCAAGTGTTTTCGGAATTCGGAGCACTCTGATCTGTTCAGTGTTGATATGTTGATGCATCTCATAGTTTTAAACTATCCACCAAAATTTTCCAAAATAAGAAACTGTGATAAAATTTCTAGCTTCATACTTTGGTGTCTGATTTTTTAAAAAAAAACTTGAATAGACCAATGGTTCTCTGAGGGATCTACAGATGATATTGTGCTGCTTGTGTCACTTCTTTTTTTAAACTGATGCTTTATGAAACTTCGTACTTGATTAAGAAAAACACTCAATCTTACTATAATCTTACTCAACTCCCAGTATTTTAAGCTACGTTCTTGAAGCTGGAATGTGCTTCAGTGCTTTCAAGTAAGTAGTATTTTCCCTTTAAATATCTCATTCTAATAGCAGAACAACATCTTTGCAGAGACTAAAAGACAACTTTATTGTGAGAAAGATACTTGCTGATTTGCAAAAGGCAAATGTTAATGGATTTACACCCTTAATGACTGATGTACAATAGGGATAAAAAATGAGAAGAGAAATGCTAAAGTGATTCCAGTGTGATTTCATCCAAATTATACTGCTCATTTCTTTCAGAATGGAGAACAATGGTAGGCTAATGAGAGCTCTACCTTTTCGTAATACAATAAAGCTATTAACCAACTGGATCCACAAAATTTTGTTTCTGCAGTTTGTATCTGTTCAAATGATATTATGGAGATAAAAGAGTTAATTTCTATTAGCTCCTGAAGTCACATAAAAGCCTAGAAAACTACTGTGGATGCAGTTTTATTTTCAGTGATGCATTACTTCATCCAGCCTTTGATCTAAAATATTAGCACAAAGTCACTGTCTGGCCATTATCTCCTTTCAGTAATATGCCAGTTTTTCAAATAACATCATAAAATTATTTATGGATTATTTGCAGAATTCATTCCTTGTTTTATATCAGGTTTCACTAAAGATAATAGCAGTCAGGGACAAGACAACACTAAATGTCTTCATGCAATGCTGCTTTTGTGCAGTAAAATAATCTTATCACTTCTGGGAATGACATTGAGCAGGCTAAATTGTAGATAGGCAAGCTTGAAGCAGAATGTAGAGTTTTAGGTGTGTAAGCTTAGTGGTGATTAATATATTTAAGTAAGCCGGGGCTGTATTCTGAGACAGGCGCTTTCTGATTAATATTTGCTGGGGTTGGGAGCAGGGGACAAGGACAGAGACCAAGAGGTACCCTTTTCCTAAGCTGGAAAATGTCAGCATCTCATTTTGAGATGTTTAATTTTTGTTGGTGTGGTTTTTTTTTTTTTTTTTTAATTATAAGCTGTCAAGAGACTCCAGAATTAGAAGATAGCTTTTGATACATGCAAAGACTGCATCTTCAGGTATTTTCATGTAAAGATAGGTCTGATTTTATGTAGTAGTCTCCTGCAATTCCAAGTTAAACCCAAAGTGAGTACGTCAGTGTTACCTTCCTGCTCTGGTTATCATAAGTAAGGGACGGTAACAGAAATCTTCCATTGATCTTTACCTATTTGTACTGTCCACTTCTAGTATGCATTGTGTTGATGAGAGATTTAGGAAGCAGAGGCAATGCAGTGCCCATTACACTACTGTGGTGTAGCCAGATCAGTCAGTGAAATTACTGTGTGTGTTGGATGAGACTGACATGCAGATAAGATTAAGTTGGAATAAAGCTGAGGAATTCAGAGAAGATGATAGCTGGCAGAGGGAATCAACCAAGATCTGTTAGGCATAGTATCAGTTAGGCATGCTGCTGTGGCCAAGTGCTGAGTGATCTTGGTCAGCTGTGTTCTAAATCTGGGCATGTGGTGACTCCTGCCCGCTACTGGTTTGCAGCCACCACTTTTTGTTTCTCTTAGGCTTGTGTTACTGTACTTTGTCAGAGCTGCATCTTTCCAACAGTGATTTGCTTTTCCATGAGTTCATTAGCTTTAATCTTCAATGGAATTACTACTTTAAATGGGCAGGATAAATCAATTGTTATCTAAATACTGGGGAAGTAGCTACAGGCAAGAACAAATGCTGGTTATTTTTGAACCTCTTCAGGAGTTTTATGTTCAACTGTGTTGGATTTGTTCAGTTATTCTCCGTCCTCTCTCACCAAGAACTATAGATAACCTAGCAATATATGTACTATATTCCATGACTGCATTGTCACAAAGGAACAAGTCATATATGTTCATGATAGTGAGAGTTTGTTAGATACTGCCTTTCATTAGGGGAAAGAATACAGCATGCCAGTACTTTCTATCTAAATAACGTGTTTAAAAATAGAGTGGTTCTAGATAATTTCCAGGCTCACAAATAGCAGACATGTTACAGTTTATCTCTACTTCCTAAAGGAACACCATGTGATTGGTGAACTGAACCTTAGTCAAGATAGTAGGGTGATAGGTTCAGAATAACTAATGGTGAGCCATGACAAAAACCAGGAAAGATTATGATTGTTCTGCGTTAAAGATTGTCCTGAATGTGTTGATGGGATTTGTTTTCTTTCTTTTTAAAGAAAATCATTGCCATTACAGTAAGTCCAAAAGCAGTACTGAAATATTCCTGAATTTCCTCTTAAGCCATAAAATCTCTTGGTGGTACAAACACTGTAAAAAAGGAGTGGATTATTTTCCAGACCTTTATTATAGTTCTTTTAGACTTTGTGTAAGAAATTGGCAAGAGGTATAGAGATTAAGAATATTTCTCAATCTCTTTATGGTAATTAATATATTAAGAATAGTTCTTACATTTTTATAGGTGAATTTTAACCTGCTAGATAATATTTCTATTTCAAAATTTTCTGATTTATTCTTATGGATTATGCAGATTGAAAGTGTCAGGTTGTCACAAATATACTGAGTCAATACATGCATTTAGCATGTGTCATTTGTTGGAATTGTATTACTTTAATGATATAAAGGCACTGCATATTTTCTTTTGAATTGCAACCATTGCAAGCATGGTGATGGCAGGTTGGTACTTCATTAGCTGTTTGGTGGGGGGGAGCATAAGATAGAAAAGTGGAAGAAAATGTCTGTCTTGGAAAGTTATCAGTTGAGTAGTTCAGACTCTTGTGCATTGTTCTTCCACCATCTTTGTAGTATGATGGAAACATTTCTCATATCACAGGTTTTTTTTCTGTCTGGCAGCAAAACCCTCATGCATCTGGTAACAAGAGAACAGGTAGATGATTAGGGGATCATGTGGTCTGAAGCACTGGGCTGCATTATTAGGCTAGGAAATTTATGTTACATATTTTGGCTTCTGTAAATGCAAGTCCTCTGGCAGGAAGCATACTCTTTTATACTGCTTCTTGACAGATCTGTATCCCACTTTAATTCGATAAATAGAAGTTGAACTGAATGGTAAGATTATCGGCTTGCTCCCACAGCAATGTCATGTTTTCTGTCCAGACAGGCAAGAGAAATGTAGAGTCTATGTGAAAACAGTAGAAGAATAACTGATTAGACAGAAGTATGCAGCATTGGTACAGCTTTGGGACGTAGTCAGCCAGGCAAGAACATTGTAACTTGAAAGTCTTACAAGCAACATTTGACTCTGACATTAAGTATGTGCTGGGTCTCTGAAGCCAAGAATGTCAAAGAAGCAAAGTGTAGCTTTTGAAACATGCAAAATCATCTCTTGGAGTTAGATACATGGTGTTTCAGTCAGATTTTTATACTTAGTAATCAAAATGGGTTTTTTAGTTAAATGGTTTCATGTTGCTGAGTGTGTGGTAGGTTCAGATATATCTAACACACAACTATGGCATATATTTACATGTTAAATTTCTTAGGCTTAGTTGTTTTAAGTATCTTAATGTGGTGGAGGAATCACTGTCTTGTCTCTCTCCTTCTATGTATTTATTGTGGTTAAAATTTTCCTTCTAGCTTGAGTTTAACTTCTTGGTTGTGTTGTACCAGTTTCTGTTCTCTTGAGCAGGGGGAACCACTCAGGGACCTGAAAAGTCTAAAGCTGAAAAGAGAATGAAGGTCTTTTTCCATTTGAGACAAAAAGACTGTTGACATAGAAGACCACAGACCACTTTTGGTCTTCTTGTGCCACTCTTTCAGTCCTGTATAGCAATTTAATTTCATTACTATCTCTCTTTGAAAGTTCTGTATTGATATGTTCTGTCATTGTCTTCCATCTTCCTGCATTCCTCGTGGGAGAGTTATGGCTCCTTGAGAGAGTAAGGCAGCTTATTCGGGATTGAATATTCCCAGTCACACTCTATCCTCATCAGGGCCCCTTGCTTCTCTTTTATTTCTAATATTCAAGCGCTTCACTGAAATCAGAGTGATGCCAATGCACCGATGAATGTGTAGTATATCCTTAGTATCGAAGGCCTTCACTCAGCTTTAGCGATGTTTGACACTTTAAAAATCAGTACAACTAAATGGAAAAGGACACTTGCATCTTACTTTTTATTGTTAAAAATTTTACATTAGCTATTCCAGTTTCTCAAAACACACTAAACAGTGGTAAGCAAAAGACATCGGAGAAAAGAGATGAATCTCTTGAAATGATATATTGCAATGTTGTTTAAAAATGTTCAAGCTATAGCATGTGCTTTAGCTAACAAGTATAGGTACAGAGCCTATCTCTCTAGGCTTAGTGGATCGTGTGCAAGATACTTCAAAGAAGGGTCTCATTTTGAATTAAAAAAAAATATGCTGTGTTTCTACTTTCTTTGCTCTGAAGAGTGAGCAGTGGAAGTTTTGACACTTGTGACTTTTCTAGCTTTGGAAGACTATATAACATACCTTTTACATAAATGCCTTTTGTAAATGTGCTACAAAACTTCAACAGAAGGATACTCACACAGCATGTAGACTCACAGTTTACAAATCAGGATCTTCTGGTTTGTCACCATCAGTTAGAGGAATGTTTCTATAAAAATATTATAGTAAGAAGCTTAACCCTTAGTCTTTGACTACTTGACTCACAAGGATTTCTACCTGCCCCTCAAAAAGATACAAGTATTTCCAAGATTGACAGAGTGATTTTTTATCCTAAATTACCCTCGGAACTGCAATACATTCTGGACAGAAGTTGTTCACTGTAGGACATTAGGAGAAGTTTGACTCTGTGTAATGTCACATAGCACTTGAAAAAGTGTGTCAGGTGAAGCTGTAAAGCTGCCAGGTCATTTGAGGATTATGAAATTATAAGAGAGGGCTTTGGATTAGTCCCTTTAAAACACAAAGGGACAAGTTAGCATCTGCCACATTTGCATTCAGTAATAAAGTGCAACTTGAATTAAAGCCCCACAGCATACATATATACAACTACTGTGAATGCAATAGCAAACAGGCCATGCATGTGACAGTACTTAGCTGCTTTTATGAAACATAATGAGATATGTCCTAAGTTCTTGGAAGAGGCAGCAAAAACTTTGGAAGAAAGGAAAGAAGCAGCCAACTACTTGGTTTGATGTTCTCTTCCTTACTGAAAGCTTGTCCTCCTGCAAAGACTGTTCTCCCCAGCCCCACTCCTGCTCCCATGCTGGATGTGTGTAATCATAGAGCGTGAAGATTTAGAGAATTGCATAATGTAAGCCTACCCTTATTAAAATTTGTGTTGTTTGAGAACTGAGTTGTTACTTGTCCAAGTGTGAGAGAACTTATTCAATATCCCGGGAAAATATGAAGACTATAACAAAGATGCATGTAAATACACAGTTGCCTCTACTTGGTAGTTGCAACGTTAAAAAGGCAGGGAAGAACTCAGTCCTAAGGATCTGCATGGGTGGAATATCACCAAGTTATGTATGGAGACATAACATAGTAAAAATAGCATGACAGTGAAACAAAGGAACCTATTTGTGAGATCTGTGTTTTTGGAAGTTACTCAATTTGCAGTAAGTTCAAAATCTAAATCCTTGTGTAGTTGCAAGCTGAGATTTGGGGTTTTTTGGAGGGAGACGGAATGGATCCCTTTATTTCTGAAATACTTCTTTCTGTCTTGTCCTTTAAAATCAACAACAGAAAACCCCTACAAAAACATGTAGATGAATTCACTTGAATATAATTACAAAATTTAAAGACCCAATTCATTTAAGATCATAGCTGAGTAACTTGCTTTTCATTTTTCTTCTATCTGGCTCTTACGATAGACTCAGAATAAAAGAGATAAGAGAGGATATCATGACGACTCAGGCATCCAAACTTCTTCCTATGTCTTTACAGTCTCTGAGTGTTAGACACTATTTGAATGCATGGTATCATCAGTGGATAATAAAAGGGAAAAGAGGGAAAAATAAGTTGAGAAAGAGAGGAACAGGCCCAAGGCGAAGAAGAGCAGGAAAATGTTGAGGAGTCTGGAGAAAAGGAAAATTCTTCAGAGAGGGCTCAGGTGAAAAAATGATGCAATAGCAAGATAAATAAAATAAAAATGTTAAAAAAAGGAAAATAAAAGTTGAAGAAAGGCATTCCAGGACAAGAAATGAGGAAGGCTTTTGACGATGAAGAGTAGAGCACTGTAGAAAGAAGATAAGATGGAAGGACTTTTTCTCCTGTGAAGAAATGGATGAAAAACGTAAAGAAACTCCACCCTAAGAGAGAGCGAATGATACAGCCGATGTTGTGTAGGGGCCTTGTGAATGGGCAAGAGGCATCACTAAATCAGAGGGAAATCAACACTGCAAAAGCGAGAGCTTTACGAAAAAAAAAGTCTGGGAACAGTGTAGGTTTGTGAAAAAAACCCCACCACAAATATATACTTTCATCTCTGTCCATAATGTAAGAACCCTGAGGACACTCATAGATTTTACTGTCCTTGCACAGTCTCTACCAAGGCTTCCCCCAGCCTGCCCATGGCCCAGGACTGCTGCTGGTTGAGGCATGGAATGGACCCATGGGGAGCTCCTACTGTTCCTGATGCATGGCCCCCATGGAGCTGTGCCTTGGCATGCACATGGCTGGCCTTTGATTGCTTACTAATTTTTATCCTACTTTAAAAAACTGCAAGGTCAAGCAATACTGATGTCAGCATTCACGAATTATTGAGAAAGTGCTCACTGAATGACACAAAGCATGCAAATTCTGTGAGCAAAATTTGTAGAGCATTGATGCCATGCTTCCATTAGATTAAAATCACAAACATTTGAACATACTGTAGTTTTCCTGGCTCTGATCTAGTCTCCCAATGTCCATAAGACTATTCTTGTTGTTCCAAAACTACTATGTATCCTAAAGGAGAATACAGACTGCTAAAGAGCTGAAGCTTTCTTTGCTGGAGAAAGGTTACTGAAAGTGGTATCACTTACGTGTTTGATAGTGAATTGGAGGCAGAAAGTGGAAGGTTTTCTGCTTGTGCTTTAGTTTGTAGACTAGATTTGTGAAATTTAAATGCATGACTGAGTGGAAAATTGCATAAGAAATATGTTTTGGTTTAATGTGCTGTCATCCAAAACAGCTTAATCTTTTATCAGATTGCACGCTTTGAGAAAATCAGAAAGGAATATTTGTCCTATTAAGCAGAAGCAGATAGGCTAGTGAAGATGCCTGACTAGGACAAAGTAGAATAAAAAGAATACAAGGCCTATTTATTTAATAGTAGTCTTTGCATGGCTATGTACTCTTTGTTGCTTTACTTTCAGAAGCATAAATAAAAACTTGAAACTGACTAGAGAACATTAAAAATGATGAAAAGTGGAAATGGCAATACAACACTGAAGAAATCCATTTTCTTCTCATAGACTAGAAGAGGTCAAAATTGCAAAGATAACAGTGAAGACTAGTTGTTATCTTCTAGTTTGTACAATAACGTGAGGAAAAAAAAGGGTGCTCTTGGAACTGAAGTGCAAAAAGGCAATAACTCTTCCATTTCATTAATACTGATTTCAAGGAACTGGATTTGTTCTATAGGATTGGGAGGATTGAGTTGATCTCTTGCAGGGTCAGGAGAATTGTTTTTTCTCAATATGTGATATTACACAATTGATTTAAGCCCATAGTTGTTACTACTTTTTGGTGATATTTAATTTTAAAGCTATTCATCAGCGTGATAGCTCTAGTGCAATAAAAATTGACTTATGTGATAGATGTTAGCTTTCACTTAATTGCACTTTTTTTTTCCTCTCCAAATAGTTGTTTTTTTTTTTTTTAATGTTAGTCTTGAGGCTTCTTCTTGCTAGTTGATCTGGAAATTTCTTAACTGCACTTCCAGTAATATCCAATTTATCAGTGATTCAAGATGATAAGTTCAATTACTTTCCTTTTCCTCCAGAGCAGAGTATAAATGGTGTCACACAGTTGAAAGTTTCATAGTTGGAGAAAATGGAAGTACTTATTTGAAGTGAGTGAAAACAGTGTGCTGCGTATATAGAGAAAATTTCATCTCTTTTTTTAGTGATGATAAAATCAAGAAGAATAAATTTTGAACTACATTCGCACAATTGCACATGCAGTATAGATACAGAAGAAATGTTTCAAATGTAGTGATTTATTTTTGCAAAACTAGCACAAGGCATCAAAATCATGTAGTTAGTGGGGTTCAATGTGAACAAGTAATGGCTATGAAGAAAGGAAATGAAAATGCAGGATATGTCAAGCTAGTTATTTCCAGCAGACATAAAATTATTAATACTATTGTATTAAGTCACTGGTGAGAATTATTCTGTAATTTTGCCAGTAGTTCTTGCTGCTGTTGTTCAAGAACTGTGAATTTAAACTGAGACATGTATAAGTGAAGGCTGTGGATTGATATAGCAAAATAGAGACTGTTTTAAGAGAGATTTGAAAGAGCTTGGCTTGTTTAGCCTAGGACAAGGAAAACTTGGCAATGATCTTTTTAATAACATTTAAAAAGTTGCAATAGTTGGCAAAGGATGTGCTACATTTATGAAAGTACTATGCTAGTCTTTCAGACGCTGATACATAACTTAGGATGTGTCCTGATGACTGAATTATTGATGAAATGCTGGAAAGATTTAACTGGTTTTAAATATACAGAAATGAAGAGGAAAGGAGAAAGAGGAACAGAATGATGGTACAAATTTCTTTTGAATGTACAAGGTTAAGTCAATGGTAAATAGTAAGACTATGATCTGTATTCTTTTACAACTCAACTGTGCAGTGCAATGGTTTATCTATGGATCTATACAGATTGTGTTGTCTGCCTTACGTGTGTGAGCTTTTTACTTTATTTAAATAGCTATTACCTTATTTTAACAGATAAATGTAAAGTATGACGATATACATTAGTTTGGTTTTTTTGTTTTTTTTTTTTTTTTTTTTAAATTTTGTGGCACTTTCACATCACTGTGTAACAACTGTTACAACACTGGAACAGCTTAACAACTTAAGTTTATACAAGAACTTAAATCCAGCTTCTTAATGCAGAGGCCATTGCTCTTCCAGCCAGAAGAGTAGAGTAGTCCTTGGTTATATTACTCTTCAGGAGTTACATTAGAATGAATCTCTAGGACAGAGTCCAGGAAACAACAGAACAATATTTGACTCTCAGCATGTTGGAAGGAGCTCATAGCTGAATGTAACTCTTCTCAGTCTGTTAACAAGGATGCCATTTAGTAGTCCTTAAAAGGTGATGGAATTTTGTTTGCTGCTGCCTTTGTATGTGTAACTATTAGCTGTGGCAAGAGGTTTATCTAGCCACACGAGTGCAAAAAATTCCTGTATGACTATCTATTGGACAGTGTACAGTTATGTAACCTGTCACTTAAGAGTTGTGATAGTGGTGATAAATTAAGGAATTTGTAAAGGGGGAGTCTAGCATTACTCAAATGTTATTTAAGACTGACATGTCTCTGATGAAGGTTAACATATGATGCCTATAAAGAATACATAGAACTCTCGGGGTTTTTTTGGTTTTTTGGTTTTTTTTTTTTTTTTTTTTTGGTCTCAGTGTTTCATTTAAAAAGTCACTGCTAATAATAGCTCAGAAAGTTTATTCTGAAGCATTATGTCTGTGTTGATTCAAAGGGAAGAGTGCGATCTGCAGAATCCTTAATCTTGCCTGTTAAAACAGCTCCCCCATTTCTGTCAAGCCAGCAGCGTGCAGACATTGGTGGACGGGTTTTACTCTTATCTTGTGAGGTCTGATGTGTTCAGTCTTTTCAAAGGAGATTGTCTAAAACCTACTTCAGAGCACTGTTTTTGCTGTTGTGATACTAGGAAGTCTCCATCTATAAGCTCCTTCCCCAGTATTGTCCAGAAGATTAAGATGCACAAGCTTGTTTTCACATTGCATTTATAATCTTATCTAGATTAACTATAAGGGAGTGGAGGAAAAGAGAACTAAAAAGAACATAGTGTTGAGATGAGTATTAGGTCAAAGCATTGTAGAGAGGATCAAAAGAGCAGCTGCTGCAAAGCAAAAAAATCTCTCACTCTTATTCAATCAACCAACCAACCAAAAAAAACCCACACCATAAAACCCCACTAAAATAAAGCAGGAGGCTTTTATTTCTTTATTTTTGGGATGGAATTTTTTTCCTGGAGCTAAAACTCAGTTATTATGTGCTTTGTGTGCTGTCTGTGGCTTTCATCATTGTTTCTTATGTGGGGAGGGAGGTGTTCTTTTTGCTTCCATGAATAATGAATATTGAAAATCTCCTTCTAAAGATGCTTCATTTAGCATTCTTTCTACCATGTGGGACAGTCATCTAGATGTGTGGGCAGGATTCTATTTAATATCTAAGCTTTAACTTAAGAGCTGTTTCCACAATGTAATTTTTAAAATTAAATGAAAAAAAGAGAGATATTAAGTAACATCAAAGTAGACAACTTTGAACCAGCAAAGCAAAACTGAAAACTGTGTTTTTTTTTTTTCTCTAGAAAACCAGACAGAATCAATATATGGTGAAGGAGAAGGATTAAGGATGCCAGGAAACAAGACTATTTCTGACCACACAGTGACGAAACACAAGATAGCTCTTCACCTAGCATAAGGTCACGTTGGCAAGATGCAGAGAGCCTATTCATCTTGCCAATGCCCACATGAAGCTCACAAGCACACTGCAGACTGACAGATAGCAGCGACTATCAGTGGCAGATGCCACTGTGGACTAGAGGACTATTTCTGTATTATGCTTCATTGCAGTGTTCCTGAATCATGGAAGAAAGGAAAAATGTCTGAACATTATCTTTGCATCTCAGCAAAGGGGGCAAAGCCATGCAGAAACTGGAATTTGTCATTCATGAGCAAAAGAAATATTGGTGAAATTTTGCAGCTTTCATTGTGACTTGAAATTTAAGTTCTAATTGGATTCAGAGTGACGGAAGATAGCATCCCAGAGAGACTATGCTGTAAAGCCAGGCAGTTGGCAGAACAAGCCCGCATGGCACAAGGCTGTGTCTGGCAAATCTGGCAGCCTAGTAGACAGAAAAAGGCAGAGAATGCCAGGAAGCCTGCCAGCCCGGCAACTTAGCTTGTAAAGTGAGGAGCAAGGGACTTGGAGAGTCTGCGAGTCCATTAGCTCTGGTAAAGGACTGAGACAGTCCAGATAGTGGGCAGTTCAGAAACAAGCTCTATCTAGGCAGAGAGGGTGAGAAATGTCTTCAACTTTCCCAAGGAAAAGGGAGAGTTTTTCAAGTAAAAAATTTTCATGAGCTAAGATTATTTATTATTGTTATTAAGGCAAGATGGAAGGAATTTTCTTATGATGAGAGTGATGAAGCATGGGTACAGGTTCATGGTCAGGTTGAATGAGGCTCTCAGCAACCTGATACAGCTGAAGATGTCCCTGCTCATTGCAGGAGAGTTGGACAAGATGACCTTAAGAGGTCCTTTCCAACCCAAACTATTCTATGATTCCATTATTATTATTTTAGGACCCCCATTCAACTCTCCCTGCCTTCCCTGACCTGATAGTTGCATATTTTGATAGTCTGAAAAAGTGTGTTTATCGTCAAGGTTTTGGAAAGGGTGGATATGCGAAATGGGAGTATTGTTCTTTTATGTATCCCTTTGATCTGTTCATCCTTCTGGTCTGTCTCACCTCCATCTGAATGTTTATTCCATCTGATATGCAGATTCAAGCCTTCTGGGATTGAGATGCTTTTTTACTGTGCCTAGTGCTGTGAGATTTTTACTCAAAATCCCTAGTTATTGAACAATATCAATTTTGACAATATTTCAAGTAACCTATGAAAAGTAAATATGTGAGAGGCTTTTATATTTTTTTAGGGAACATCTGAGAACTTGACCACAGGATCTGATGTACTGATGCTTTTCTTTTTTGATCATGTGTTGTGTTTTGGCTCAGTTGGCAATTATATTTCTAATATATTATAATTTAGTAATGTAAGTAATTGTTGTGGTTTGGTCCAGCTAGCAAAGAAGCACTATGACAGTCTCTCACTCATGTGCCCGCCATTCACTCCCACCCTCGTTAGGATGGCAGAGGCCCCAATGATATGGGAGGACCAAGGTTATTGTGGATTGAGACAAGGGCAGGGAGGGCTCACTGCCAATTATGGTTCCGGGCAAAACAGGCTCCAATACTCGACTTAGAGAGGAATGTAGGAAAGTTTATTCTACTACCTTCAAGAAACAGAATAGAATAAAAGCAAAAAGGAAGTAGGATGATGAGAAAATTACAATCAGCACTTCAAGATCTCCCTCAGCTATCCCTCCTTTCTTCCCAGGCCCAGCTTGCTGCTCCTCATATCTCTACCTCCTTCCCCCGTAACACCTCAGGGGTGCAAGGAGTGGGGGATGTGGTCAATCTCTCACAGATGGTCTCTGTCACTTCTCTCTTCTCAGATGAGGACGACTCTTGGCATTCTTCCCCTGCTCCAATACAGGGTCCCTCCCACAAGCCACAGTCTTTAACAAACTTCTCTGGTGTGGGTTGTTCCCAACAGCTGCAGCTTCTGCCAATACAGGGTCCTCATCTCTCGCGTGGATTCTTCGCCACAGTTGCAGTTTCTGCAGATACAGGATCCTCAGGACATGGCCTCTTCTAGGCATAATTGTAATGAGCTGCTTTGTCATGGGTTCCTTCCCACAGTTACAGCTTCTGTGAATATTGGGTCCCTCCCAGAGGACACAGCCTGTTCCGACCATAGTTTTAATGAAGAAAATCACTGCCCGTGGGTCAAGGTCTGTAGTGAAGTGATTGGGTCCCTCCCATGGGACAGGGCCTCCTCTGGCCATAGTCACTGCTCCTGGCACAGGGTCTGTAATGAAATGAATCACTGCACCTGGCTCAGCATTGTTAGCAAAATGAGATTCTGCCCTTTATACAGGGTCATTATCAAAATAAGTCTCTATCGCTGATGCAGGATCTTTAACGAAATACAAACATATCTCAGCTTTCACCAGTGCTCTCCGTAGAATGCAGGGGAGTCTCTGCTCCACTCTTCCACTCTTCTCCTCCTCTCTTCCATCACTGACCTTGGAGTCCACGTGGTGTTTCTCTCACTCCTCCCATTCCTTGTACCACACCAGCCAGAAAAGATGAAGGGACAGAAGAAGGAAGAAACAGGAAGAAGAAGGAGGAAGAAACCTCCTCTTCTGGCTTCTTAAAAAGTGATTGTGGAGGCGTCTAATTGGCTCAGCCCCAAAAGTGGACCTGGCTCAGAGCTGGGGAGAGTTTCAAGCCACTGCTTACAGGACCCATCTTTACAGCTCCTTATCCCTTACTGGAAATGGCTGTCATGTCAAACCACAGCATCATAGGAAAAACTTGTCAATGGTTTTGGGATATGTCAGAGGTAGCTAAGAAAACTGCCTTTTGGGATTTTTTTTCTGAGCTGACTTTTGCTGTTTATCAAAAGTAGTTTTCATGTCACGATTCTTCAACAAATAGCCGCCAAAATCTTGGAGCCTGGAGATTCTTACTACCTGAGCTCACTTGGATGAGGAGTCTGTATCCTTTAGATACTTCATGTGCTGTCCATTTATTTATGTATCTTTTTTGAGGGTTTATTTTGTTAGATTGGAAGTACAACACAGTGACTGCATGTGTGTGAGAATCAAAGCACAGTTAAATAGGAATGTGTCCAGTCTAATTGACAAGACTCTACCCAATGAGTTTCAATAGTGGAAGAGATATTTCAAAATGGTCAAATTAACCTCTATCAACTTTTGAAACAAGCATTGATGGATTCCTGGAAAGAACTCAGTAGATAATTTTTAACAATATGTTTCTTACAGTTATGCAGCATATTTTGGCTAGTAAGAGAAGATTTTTTTTTTTTTTTCCAGTTATTTCTTCCTAAGTGGGACTTTATTTTCTGTAAAATTGTGATTGGAAATGGATGATTTTTGTGAAGTTGTTGACAAAGTAAATGATACAGAGTATGCAGATGATATTTCTGTTCTCACTATAAAATATAAAAGACCTAGCTCACAGTAGTAAACAAAATAAATAAACGTCAACTGTAGCTGTAGACAGATAAATATTTTATAATGTAAAGAAATTATCTGCAGTATTCAAATATTTTATATGGCATGTAGGCTAATAAATACAGGGAGGAGACAGGAAGCTTTATATTAGTCCTACTAAAGTAAATGTGGAGGAAGGGAAAGAAAGTGAGGCCTGAGATGGCCTCTTTTCTTTCATCCTCTGTGTGTGTCTTACTTTACGTTCCTAGCCAGTCATCTCTACATCAAGTACAGTTGTGTAATGCATATGTATATTGGTCAGGTTTTTGACAGTGTTCAGCTCCTTCAGATATATTTTAAAAAATATTCCCTAAAATACTTAAATTATGTTGCTTGTGGACAAAAAGGCCAATGGCATCCTGGAGTGAATTAGAAGGGCTGTGCTTAGTACATAGAGAGAGAAGTTCTCTTCCCCCTCTACTCAGCCCTAGTGAGACCACATCTGGAATGTTTTGTCCAGTTCTGGGCCCCTCAGTTCAAGAAGGACAGGGAGCTGCTGGAGAGAGTTTAGCGCAGGGCCGCCAAGATGGTGAAGGAAGTGAGGGCTTCTGTGAGGGTGACAGAGCACTGGAACGGGTTGCTCAGATGAGTTGTTGAGTCTCCTCTGGAGACATTTAAAACCCACCTGGATGTGTTCCTATGTGACCTACTCTAGGTGGTACTGCTCTGGCAGTGGAATCGGACTAGATGATCTTTTGAGGTCCCTTCCCAATCCTTAAGATTCTGTGAAAATGACAAGTTTTGAGTCTTCTTGAAGTCTCTCGCCTATTTCAGTTTCAACTTTTAGACACTGTAAAGTTGACCTTTGCATAGATTAACATGATTAAATTATAAATTAAGTGAATAGTAGAAACAAGTCTAATGAGGAGCAGCTGAGGAAGGTGGGGATGTTTAGTCTGGAGGAGTCTGAGAGGAGATGTGATCACTCTCGACAACTACCTGAAAGGAGGTTGAAGTGCAGTGGGGGTCAGTCTCTTCTCCCAAGTAATGAATGATAGGAATAGAGGAAACGACCTTGAGTTTTGCCAGGGAAGGTTTAGATTGGAAGTTAGGAAGAACTTTTTTTTCCTGAGAGAGTTGTTAGGCTGCCCAGAGAGGTGGTGAAGTCACCATCCCTGGAGATATTTAAAAGCTGTGTAGATGATGGGCTGAGTAACATGGTTTAGTGGTGGGCCTGGCAGTGGTTGGACTTGATGATCTTAAAAGTATAATGCTATGAAAATAAATGGACTAATCTCCAATCCTTTAACTTTGGACTTGTTGACCCTTCAGTTACTTCATTCCTACATCTTTGCCTAGGACCATTTTGATCCTGCAGAGCTTTAAGTGTGCTAAACTTTATGTACTACAACTTCTGCCACGCTGCTGAAACTTCATACTTGTAAGTAACTTTCTAAACCTTTGCAGGAACCTTTACTGGAAGTTGCTGCAGGTCGCTTTTCTTTCAGCATTGCTGATTACAGCTAAATACTGCCATTTACCACAGCATATAAGCCATGAATAGTTAGTAATTAAAATAGCTTTTTATTTGAGTCATCTGAATTATGCAGTCCTAATAAGATTAACCATGTGATTTTCAATCTTGATTTTGTCCTGTGTCATGGTAGATAAGTTCCTTAGTGTTTCATACATAATTGTGCAATGATACTGAGGTTGAATGATTTGCTCTGTGTGATTCTCAAGAAGGAAATGTGTTGCTCAGCAGTATACATATTGTTGCTATACTGAAGGTCTTTGTTTAGACTGAAAAAAATATTCCTAAATTAAAGATGTATTTGAAATATATCTTGGGGATTCCTGGATATTAGCATTATCTAATAGTGACATTTTCCAGTATATGCATCTGATTCTGTGACATACAATATTAGCATTGCATAATTATCTTTTTTTACCTCCCTTTCCCTTTCCCTTTCCCTTTCCCTTTCCCTTTCCCTTTCCCTTTCCCTTTCCCTTTCCCTTTCCCTTTCCCTTTCCCTTTCCCTTTCCCTTTCCCTTTCCCTTTCCCTTTCCCTTTCCCCCATAAGCTGCTGACTTGAAATTCCAGTTCTGAAGTTCATTGCAGTCATGGGAAATATTTCAGCTGACTTGTAAGCAAAAAACGGTTTCATCAAGTATTGTTTGACAGGTTCAGGTATCTGTAGCATTTAGTAATGCTTGCCAAAAGAACGTTTAATTGTTTGGAGGAAAAATAATGCCATATAACAGCAATCTGAATGCAAATACTAGTGAAAAACTAGTTATCTTAAATTATTTCCATATACTAACTTACAAAGTGTGTTTATTGCTTTTATTTGCTGCTTGTGTCTAGTTTAATTCCTAGAAATTACTTTTCTTGTCCAAATCTGCATGTGAGCAGCAGAGCTACTGAGGGCAATGATTACATGTTTTTCTTAACTACATCTAATTGTAACAAGGCTTCACCTATCTCAATTTTTCCATTGATCAATAATCAGAACATTTTTGCAGTAAGCATATGAATGTGCTTATCACTGAAATCTAGCTACCTTTCCTTTATTCACAAGGCAAATATCTAGGGAAAACTCATGTTTTGTCTTTTTTTCTTTCTGTTTTGCCTTGTAGAGGGCATATGACTGTATCCAAAGCCTGCAGTGAGTATTTAGTATCTGAGTGGTTTTGTGTGAAGCAGCTGCAGTGGTAACAGGCTGGGTATGATGCAGTCTACATTAAGTCTCAGGGAGCCTTACTCTGATAAACTAAGCTTCATTCTGCTGCTGTGTTTCAAAGTATAAAGGCAGCAGAAATGAGCAATGTATAAATACCAGATTAAGTAAGAGAGAGGCACAGTGTAGCAGGGGTGTTGGACTAGATGATCTCTAATGGTCCCTTCCAACCCCTGCGATTCTGTATGATTCTACATGAAAGAGTTTTTTTGGTCCATGACTAAATACAGAATTTTCCATGTGTGTTGTTTGTATAAGAAAATAAATGTTAATATGTTAATATTTTGGAAAGACTTTTACTTCTCCCAACTCCTTGCAGCTGTAGTCTGGATTCAGTAGCAAGACTGTCAACCAAACTTGCATTTTCATACTGCTTTCCACCGTTATGAAATATTTTATGCCATGATATGTTTTTTTACTATTTCATTAATTTAGAAATACATACAAGGAAGAAATCCAATAAAGGAGATTCTTATGTGGTGTTTTCCCAACCCATACAATTCTGTGATTCTGTGAATGTTTTAATAGTCCAATTGCTATTTCAAGACTTGACAAATAGTTTTAACAGTAATTATTTACATAAACTAAAAGATATCCTGCTATCTTTGAAATACTTAGGCAATCACTTGCAATTTCAACTTGTACAATATGATACTTAACTCTTTCTTTACTGCACTGGAATCAAGAATGTTACTGGTGTGAGTTACAGGGCTGAGGGCATTAAAGATGTTGTATTGTTACAGAATTACTTTATTTGTTAATGAAAGTGAAATAGCTGAAGCCCTTATCCTGCTTTCTTTTTCTTCTTGTGTTTTAAGTGTATTATGAATCCTCATTGCTTTTCGTCGTTGTCTGCAATACTTATATAATGAAGAAACACATTGCAAATCTCTTTAAATAAATAACTACTAGAATATGCATAGCAATGGTTCCAAAGTTAATTTGTTCCTCTGTTCTTTTGCTTCTCTGATGAGTAATTGTCTAGAATTGTTGCCAGCAAGGCTTTGGCTTGGCTTCTGGCTATAGCTGTGTGGGATATGTAGTTTGTTAAGAGTATGAGTACAGTCAGTATGGTAAGCATTAAGAGATTTCAACCTTTTTTGGACATTCACTATCTGAATGCAATTTGACGGTGTACAGAGAGAAATTTTCTTTCCACAGTCTTATTTTAAAAAACTAAGTCTCATTTTTTGAATGAGGACTTGTACCATAAACCACTAATTGACTCTACTACTAACTTTGCGTTAACACTTCTGTCCTTACAATCACAACATCATTACAGTTGGAAGAGTTCTTCAAGATCATTGAGTCCAACCACTAACATAACACTGCCAAGCCAAGCCCATCACTACACTAAACCATGTCCCTCAGCACGTCATCTATGTGTCTTTTAAATATGTCCAGGGATGGTGACTCCCTGGGCAGCCTCTTCCTGCGTCTAACAGGCCTCAGTGAAAACTGTCCAATCTAAACCTCCCCTGGTGCAACTTGAGGCCATTACTGGAGATATCAACCCCCACCTCAATACAACTCCCTTTCATGTAGCTGGAGGGATTGATCATATCTCCTCTGAGCCTCCTCTTCTCGCCCCCAGCTCTCTCAGCAGCTCCTCATGAGACTTGTTCTCCACACCCTTCACCAGCTTAATTGCCGACCTCTGGACATACTCCATCACCTAAATGTCCTTCTGTAGTGAGGGGCTCAAAGCTGAACACAGTATTTGAGATGCATCCTCACCAGCACTGAGTACCTTGGTCCTGTTGGTCACTATTTTTAATACAAACCAGGATCCCATTGGCCTTCTTGGCCACCATTCTTCTCCAAAGAAGTATTTCTTCTTCCTCTTCTAGCTCTCCCAAAAGATGCAGAGAATTTTAGAGCCCCAAATTGCCTGCTTGCAACTTTGAGTCACATATAGCTTGTTGTCAGGAACTAGATGTGGATACTTTAAAAGCCTGTTAACAAACATTATCTTGTTTTGGCCTGAACTGCTTGGCTGTGTGGTTTGCCACATTGTATGGAGACATCAACTTGCCTTTTACGTTGTCTCGGGTAACATGAAGAAGCTTGGAGCTGCATAAGGAGCCTTTATAGAGAGACTTAAGGGTTTTTTTTCTTTGTTTCATTGTGTTGTAAATATTTGTATGTTGCTACTAGAGTCAGATTAAACAAACTGTACACAGAGTAAAGGCTGGAATAACCATAGGCTTTCAGACTTTCATAGACTTTCAAGAAATAAATCTGAAACAGTAACTACAAGACTTGCTGAGTATTTAGGTTTTTCATGGTTGCTCTTCAACATTATCCAATTGCTGGTTTATTATACATATTTTTTTCTCATTATTTTCTTCATGTGAGGGCTATGAAAATTATTAATAGCATTTATATAGGGTTTTTTTTTTTAATATAGGGTTTTTATGCCTACAATATTTAGAAACTTATTTTCTTTGATATAATTGTGTCTACCACAAGTCTTTTACCTTGATTATGTATAGACTTGTGTACCAATTCAACAAACTAGCAAATTTAGAAAATCTACTTTTACGTTGGTTTATTTTTTTACAACTAACAGAAATTTTTCCCATGGCTATTTCTTAGTAAAAATGTTATCCAAACACTTGTTACTATTAAATCCATAGAAGTGTAGAGTTCCATTAAATACTTGTTAAAATTCTCCTGTATGGTCAAAAATACAGCATAGATAGTGAAGATATGACTGTTTTGGTAGACTTTTTACTCTTCAGAAATCTGTCTATAACTTTACTATCTATGGGTTGAAATTTTGTTGCCAACTTCATTCTGTCGTTTCCTACTGACAGTTCTAAGTGTCAACAGGATCAACTATATGCTTACAGCATGCTTCTTGCATAAGAAATGAGTTCTGTTGTACTGTTTTTCTGAAATTGCTAAGATAATATAATGGAAATGAGCAGTGGAATCCAAACACATTTGTGTACATATGTTTGGGAAAAATGAGTATGTGGGCTGTTAGTCATGCAGACCAATGCAACACAATAAGTTAGCCAGAGGTCCTGGATGGTAGTTCTCATTGCTAACAGAGCAAATCTGTGACATCTAGGTCTCTGTTTCTAAAAGAAATAAAGAAATATAGCCACTAAATGGAAGAAAATTGTGCTAGTTACCTCTAATTGGGACCATGGTTTTCTACATGATGTTTTATTCGATGTGCCAGTGGGTGGAATCTGGAGATTCTATAGGATTTATCTAGGGTTTTTTTGTCAGTGGTTTAAAGAAAGTTAGCGATGTAACAGATATTTGTCTGCCACTTCAGTGAATGTATTTTTAATTATTTGTTGAGATTCTCTGTTGAGTTGCTCTTTCTCTTCTTTTTGGCTTCTGATATTTGTTGCTTTTCAAAGTCTGTATCCAGAGGGCATGATAGTATCATGATGAACAGTAACAGAGCAAAAGGTAGTATAATGTATTTTGGTGTGTCACACACTATATGGCCAAGAGGAACTATTGTAATTTTGTTGTCTAACCTTTAGGTTAGCACAAAACATAAAACATCACTGACTAAACTCTATTCCGAATTGCTTGTAATCTTTTAACAGAAACAAAATTTCTGATCGAAGTATTTTGTCTTCATTGTGATGATTGAGCCTATGTAATGTTATAGATCTGTATTACATATGGATAAACACATTAGATAAACAATTTTCTTAATAATATTTAATATATATGCTCTTTAACTTCAGAAGATCTGCAAAAAAAGACATGTCAAAGTAATTTTTACATTCATGAACACTGTTTTAATTTCTTTGTATTTAATCCAAACAGCTTTTGTGATTTTGTTTGTGTGGGGGGTTTCCAAGGCAAGGCATGCTATTTTGAGAGCCATCTGATTGCATAGCATTGGAGATTAGAAACTCTCAGGAGGGATTTTCAACTGTTGCAATACATGAGTTTTTTAATGTTAAAGAAGCTTGAAGGATGGAGTAAGAATCATAGAATCGTAGAATCTTTTCAGCTGGAAGAGACCTGTAAGATCATTGAGTCCAGCCTTTGTTGTAGCCCTGTCAACCACTAGACTGTTTCCCTAAGGGCAACATCCAACTGTCTCTTGAACACCTCCAGGGACAGTGACTCCACCCCACCTCCCTGGGCAGGCTGTTCTAATGCTTGACAACCCTTTCAGTAAGGAAATTCCTCCTAATATACAGCCTCAACCTTCCCTGGTGCAACTTGAGGCTATTTCTACAATTTTCTATTGTTTGTTACTAGGGAGAACAGACCAATCCCCACCTCTCTACAACTTCCTTTCAGGTAAGTGTAGAGAGTGATAAGGTCACCCCGAGCCTTTTCTCCCTGCTAAACAATTGAAGATCCCACAGCTGTTCCTCATATGAGACCTGCTCCAAATCCTTTGCTAGCTTGCTGGCCTGCCTCTGGATCCTCTCCAGCACCTCAGTGTCTTTCTTGTAGAGAGGGACTCCAAACGGGACATGGTATCCAAAGTGTGGCCTCACCAAAGCTGAGTACAGGGGAATGGTCACCTCCCTACTCCTGCTGACAACACTGTTCCTGATACAGGCCAGGATGCCACTGGCCTTCTTGGCCACCTGGGCACACTGCTGGCTCATGTTCAGCTGCTGTCAACCAACACTCCCAGGTCCCTCTCTGCCTGGCAGCTTTCCAGCCACTCCTTCCCAAGCTTGTAGCGCTGCTGGGGGTTGTTGTGCCCCAAGTGCAGGATCCGGCACTTGGCCTTATTGAAACTAATAGAATTGCCCAGTGATACGCCTAACAAGATCTTTCTGTAAAGCTTTCCTAACCCTCAAGCAGATCAACACTTCGACCCAGCTTTGTGTCATCTGCAAATTTACTAAGGGTGTGCTCTATCCCCAATTGTTTCTATACTTCAAGGATGCACTCTGTTCTGAATTATTTTGACACTTCAAGGCAGCTATAATCTTTTTTTTACCTTTCCTTGTAAGCAATGTCTATTGTATAGAAATTGAAATTCAGAATAGAAGTGGCAGCAATATGGATTTGAGTGAATCAAGCTTTGAAGGATGTGAGATGCTAAGAATCAGTGCAGGGTAGAAGAGCTGAGATCTGAATTCCCTGTGGATTGTTGTGGCTGGTGTGTTACATATCCCATTTTTCCTGCTTCTTTGTGCTTCCAAATGGGATTTTCTGCCTTCTCTTTCTAATCCAGAATTCTCTGAAGTAAAGCGCAAGCTTTTTATGGGATGTGTTCCCAGATTAATAAAATGGATCAAGTGTTAGGATCTTAAATTAGATATGACTCTTTATTAGACATAAAATATTTAATTTGTATTCATATTTAAATAATATTCAGCAAGTCACTTAGAAATTCAGAAGTGAAAAATATATAATTGTCATACTAAAGTGATGCCTTTCAAAATAGAAGTAGAAGAATCTATATTAGAAACATTTCATGAGTAAGCTTTAAAATTATGCTAAAAACTGATTCTGTGCCAGCTCACATGGGAAGAAGTTGTTAAAAATCTTATTGCAGTGGATTCGGTGTTTACTTATGATTTGATGAAGGTTACTCCACAAGAAGGTCCTATCTTCCGCAAAAAAATCTAGTCTTTATTAAGATGGCTAACACTTTGAAATCAAGGATAAATGCACACTGGATATAGCATTTCTTTTGCTACCTGTTGTGAATCATCCGTATATTAGATTCAGTACAAAGATTGTATTATTATGGTCATCTTCATTTCCTCTTATTTTTCTTTTTTTCCCATCCCCTTGGAATGAGGTAAATGCTTAAACTCTATGGGACACAGACTAAATAAGATGCTGTGCATTATTTCAAATGGACACATACTTCAGAGTCAAAACAAAGCTTATGTGAATGTCCAGAAGGTTTAAATCAGCCTGAGAGACTTAGTAGTGTAATGGCAGATAAAAGTTGACATAGAAACAAGTGGGAGACTGTGATTCAGGAGTCTTTACAAATAAAAATACATGCTCTAACTGGGG
>WBNH01010584.1:0-81378 GCA_013401255.1 Urocolius indicus | reverse complement strand
TGGGGTGGGGCTTCATCAGGAAACATGTTTTAGGTTTTCCTAGTTAGTTTAGGAAAGAGGATTATCTAGTGCAGAGAAACCAATGAAAGAACAAATAAGAAATATTAGAAAAGGATTGGAAAACTATTTGTCAAGGTCTTAAGGAACCTTTTGCTCCTGATAACTATGATATTTAAGTTAAAATGCTTTGCACTGAACATCCCTTAGCACAATTGCATTCTAGAAAAGGGCTTGGGTGAATTATTCAAAGTAATGAAACACACAGTGAAGACTGGTTAGATACTACCCTTGATAGTTGCTTAATGTGAGGATGCATGGAATGTTACTGCATTGTAAACTTTAAAACAGTAATCCTTGCTGCAGATGCAACAGATTTGGATGTGTCTGGAATGTAAAGATATTAGACAGTTTCATGAATTGTAAATCAGACTGTCCTGGCTTATTTGCTGGCCAGTACCAACCCAGTCACTTGCTCACCACTTAGAATGTGATGAGGTAGAGAACTGGAAAAGCAAAATAATGAAAAATAATTGTCAAATTAGGGGAATGTAATTAAAGTGAGGGGAAGAGGTGGGACATCCCCCCCTTCTCCCCTTCCCTACCACTCCTAAGTGATGCAGAGGCAATCAAACCACCTCCCAGAAGTTGGCTAATGCACGGGGAATCTCCAGGCAATGGCTACTTTGGAGAGACTGTCCCTAGCTTTTTATTGCTGGGCGTTACATGGTATGAAATATTCCTTCCGTCAATTCAGTTCAACTCTCAAGTCAGTACAGCTGTCTATGTCCCCATCCTCAATCTTCTTTTTTGATGGGAACATTTACAGAAAATTTTACTGCAAGACATGTGTATGCACTTGTCCTGTCACTTGTTGTGTTAAGCCTTTTGTTGTAGCTGCTCTTGTTATGAGCTAGGACTATGTTTTAGGAGTAATACATACAGAGAATATGAAGATGGTCCCTGCATCAAAGACATCTAAGTTTAAAAACAGGAAAACAAACAATGGACAAATAAAGATGGAGAACTTGTTGAACAGTGTTAGCATGAGAATTACCTTATTGTACCAACAGCCCAATATTGTTAAATGTTGTTGGACTTTTATATTTTGTCTAGAAAAGATTTTGCTGAAACCTGGACTGAATGCCTAAATGTAATTTAGCAATTATTTCCAGATGATGAAAAAATTGAATAATTCAGTTAAAAAATGTAACCTCTTTTGAAGTCAAAAGCCTGGTGACTGTGCGAGTAGTGATAGCGTTGAGTCTTGTCTCAAATGGCCAGTCTGGGTGATCTGATCAGGCTTCTCATTGAATACTTGCCTGCATACTGTCTTGTTGCAAGTCAAGCCATAGATGTGCTGCTCGATACTTTTTTCAGTAATTGACCTGCCAGGGGTGTGGATAGCAAAGCAAACATGCTATAGATCACATGATTTGTAAGGTCATAATATGCTTTTAGGAATGGTTCAGAGCAATGTTCGAAAGCTAGCAAAAGTCTAATGCGGCAGAAAGTTTTATTACAGAAAAATTAGTTATACCTTTCTAGCATTCTGTGTTTTTTTTCTTGTTGAGCTTTCTTCAGGATTCCTTTATTTCAAACTAGCATTGAATGAGGAAGGGAGTAAGAGTGTGTTTTGAGTAAGCCTCTGTATTTAGGTTTCAGACAGATTGACCTGCCTGCAACTTCCACTGATGTTAGCTGAGCCTGTGAGTGCCCAGTACTTCTGAAAACTAGACTTTATGCATTTTTCTTTTTTTTTCCCCGGAGTATTTCTTAATCTGTTTTAATAATATGCCATAAAGCTGACTTCTCAGTTGTTGAAAAGAAACAAAGCTTAAGACAGAAAATTGCAAAGTTAGCTTTGGAGTCGGGGTGGGAAAGAGTTGGTGGGCAGTGTTTTTAGAGCGATTTTATATCTCTGTGGTAGCAGATCCAAGCAACTGCCTGAAGGGAGATTTGGAATTATGCATGTGAGTGTCTTGATATTCAATGGCCTAGCATAACAAAAAACCCAACCAAACAAACCAAAACCACCTAGCTGCATTAGTGTCTTCTGAATACACACTCATGTTCACTCACTGTCAACCAATACCCTCAGATCCTTTTCTTCCTCTGTGTGGATTTTCAGCTACTCTGCCCCAGGCCTGTAGCGTCACATGCGGTTGTTGCATGGTCCTGCTCTGCCTTCTGCCATAACTACTGCCTTGTGTCCTTTTTCTGGGAGCTGCAACAAGGATTCAAACACCCATGTTGTGAAGCTCCTATCCCTTAAAACTGTTTTCCTTTGGTCAGTGGGTTATTTCCACCTGATGCTCTGCTGCGCTGTGGCTGTGCTGTTTGAAGGGGCGGCATGGGTGGGTGTGAGGAGGGATGGCTGAGGTATTGGAGGAGGCAGTGCCAAAGGATAGGATGAAGAGGAGGAAGAGCCCAAGGGGAAGAGCAGGGCTGCTGGAGGAATTCATGCTCCTGCTTCTTTCGATGGCATCAATTTCAATGCTAAATCATTTCTTTTTAGATGTGTTCTAACAGACAGATCTGCTTCTGACATGACCTCTTAATCCTCAATCCTACCACCAATGCTTGAAGAAGCATATGAAAATATTCTGCTATTATGTTACTTTTCAGTAAACTGATTATTTTCCCATTAAAATTAAGTCAGAGCAGAGGTCAGAGTATGGCTATGGCCCTAAGCTACCAGTGAGGTTGGTTAGCTTCTAGTCCTAGCATGCTGTGTAGATTAACTCCCACAGGTAAAGAAGCACACAATAATTGAGTGTTGCAGCATACACTTCCTCCATGTGACAAACTAGATTACAACCTGATTATTTAATTATTTGATAATATGAACTCTGCTGTGCCATTAAATAACAAAGGCAGACACAACAGCTATGTGGTTGATGTTTTAGCTAGACAAAGGCCATTTCTTTAACATTTGAAAAATAATCTCAGATGTAAGCACATCAAAGTCAACGCAGGATATATTTCAGATAAATTTACCACATTTTTGCAACATCCCTATCACTAGTAGTTTGCAAAAGTATGATAATAAAACATTACCACATCTCAACCTATTTGTAAAGCATATGTAAAAACTCCAATTTCAAGCTTTTTAATAGATTTTTAATTTTTCATCAATAATTGAACATATGGAAATGGACCTCTTGCAAAAATAAAGAGACCAACAGTTTTACTGAATTACATCAGCTACTTTTATTTTTCTGCTGAGTGTGGGCATGTATTTACAAAGTAATATACATTTTCCTGTTTCATCTTTTTTTGAAGAGCAAGACTGACAATATAGAAAGAGTAGATTTTTTTTGTCTGGCTCGATCTTTAAGAGGAAAGAATACTGATTCTCTTTCTTGCTGTGCTAGTACGATAAGCTCAAAGAACCAAAGTGTATACTTGTTAGCATAAGGTGAGTTTAAAATGCACAGCACTGCACATTAACATCAGAATTTTATAATAGATTTTCAGTAGCTATTCAGTTATGATCTTTTGTGAAATGTATTTACTTTTTTTAATTGCATCGTTTTTTAATTGAAACTGCATTTCAGCAGTTTATGTTATGGGACCACAGCCCTTTTCAGTTGCGTACAAGATTTCTGGTAACTCTAGCAATAGCCTACATGAGAAATGTGTATGCAATATGTATATATATATTTTTTCTTTAATAAGCTTTCAATTTCTTTGGAAACAGTCATTGCAAAGACCTAACATTGATTTTAAGGGATAGTAGCTGAGCTTCTCCAGTGTTCCCTTTGTGGTCCTAGGGATATGTGATTAAGAGAGATACTTACAGAGTAAGTATGGAATAGAGATTGATAATGTGGGATTACACTTGGGAAAAGACCATGAATTGATTACTGAGTATTTCTAATTTTCTACTAAAATCTATCCACTTCTCAGAACTTGGACAATTGACCTGTCTCAGTTTCTTCATGTTGTAGCTATACATAATGGTGTTTCCTCTAACTCTAAAGCCACTTTTAAGAATTATATTTTCTTTTTAAAGTGCATAGGAAGTTAGAAAGTTTATTCAGGTGCTGATTGTTTAACATTAGAGCAATAATTTTTAAATTGCTTTTAATGGTGAACACTTTGCATATAAATTATTAGTGCATTCTGTACTGTATTGTTTGAGGTGAACAGCAAAAAGACAAAGCTTTTAGGTTGGGATGATGAAATTTATTTGATATAGATAGAGATATGTTTCCTTCCATCATGGCTTTATCTCTCTTAGTAGCTGAATGATACTTCCTGTGACTTGATGCTTGTTCGCTATCTCTATGAACTTTGTTTTTTAAGGTTACAACACTGCTTTCATGCAGATTTTCCTTTCACAGAGACATCTGTCTGTGTTGTTAAAAATAATTTTGGACAGATTATTTTTTCCTGGAATGGACTGCAACATTTGAACGTTGGGTACTACGTAGCTAATATTTCTGTATTTCTTTTTTCACTGTACTCTCTGAGCTAGTCTGTCCTGCATTTATTGGCACAGATAGAATTTCCATGATCGTATAACTGTTTTGTGTTTAAAGTGGATTTAGATTCTATGAAAAGTTTCAGGAAGTTATTCTCATTGACAGAAATCTACCTGAGCACTTGTGGTGTACATAGGGGTTTTTTTGGGATCTGTTTTACTTGCCACAGCTCTCCCATTGAGGAACCACATGTAAGAAAGAAATTTCATGGTTCTTGGGAGTTTTTTGGTGATTGATTTCCTCTCACTCTCCACTTGCTATGTGTGTTTGCTTTATTTGTTTTTTGTCTGCTTGAAAATATTGATGTCTCAGCTAAAGTTACTATCAGGAATATTATTGAATGCAGCTATAGTAGTCATTTTAAGTCCTTCATTGGATTTTTTCAGTGAATCATGTTTTACAACATATTAGTGTTAATGAACCATTTCTGAAGCAACCGTTTTCACCAGAAAGTATAAACCTTATTAAGTGATTGTGTTGCTTAGACCTTCCAACAGTGTAAGAGCCAACTGGAAACAGAATCAATGTGTCAACACTGTGTTGATATTTTAAGTAAATATTTGATATGTTTTGCAGTCTTGAAGTGTGCCTTGCAGAACTAAAAATGCCCTCTGAGAGAAGGATACTGAGGACATTGTGCTCAGAGGCAGGATGGCAGCTTCCAAGAAGCAAGTGGAGGGAGGGGGCAGTGCTACCCTGTAATTGAAGATGATCTGTTGTCTTCTGTGAGGATGTTGCATGACTGTTCCATCAAAGACCTCATTTGAATAGCCAAATATAGCTGTTGCATATAAAGATGCTTTTGTCTTACATTTAGTAGCACTCACTTAATCTAGTGGGGTGGGTACTGTATAAACTGATTCAGTCAATCAGTCAATCAGTAACCCAGGATGAGAGCTGTTTAAGATGCCCTTAAGAAAGTAAAAGCTATAGAGATATTATGATGTTTGGAACTAAAGTCTCAAAAATCTGTACCTGCCTTGCTCCTGTTAATCTCAGTTAGCGAGGTTAGCTCTCATCTGTGGAAGGAACCCTAAAGATTCTCTAGAATCGAGATGGATTAATGTTTTTCTACTTAGATTAGAGGTCTAGTTACCTGTTTTGCTACTAAGCAAATAGAGTATTTTTAAATTGTGCTCACAGGTTTTGTGCTCTGTTTTGTGTGCTCAATTGTACTTCACACTTACCTTCAAAAGCACTGAATGTGTGCACCATCAGTGGGTGCCATTTTGTACCTGGCATCTTGAAAAGCCACGATACGTGAAGTTGTTACACTCTTCTATCTCCCCACATTGAGTAATACATCCATAAATCTACCATATATAGAAGTTTGAAAATGTGTTTTGAAAAATACTAGCTTTCATTTCTGACTGATTACTCACCACATGAATATAGCTATAATACCTAACCAGATAAATAGAACAACTTCATACATTATTTGCATGTATGCAACAACATACACATGTTTTTTAAAATATCAGCTGTTTAAAGTTATTTTTTAAAGAACAGCTTTTTTACTATCTGTTGGAATCTTAGTTATCCCTGTTGTTGTGTTTGTCTTTTTACAAAAAGACAGGAACTTTTAATAACTGACTGAGGATATAACAATGTTCGTTTTAAAAACAAAACAACCCTGCCCCTTCCCAGTCACAACCTGCCGAAACTTATTACAGCATATTTTTATATGCTGTTTTATGCTGATATAAACTGTTGGTATCTTTGGGATAAAATATTTATTTAAAATCTTCTTGGAAGACACTGTGGGTTCTTTGCTGTCAACACAGGTCTTTACCAGCTATAAGATCATGCAAGATTGCCTTGACAGTGTTTATTTTCCTTGTAATGCGTAGTGAAAGGAAAACTTTGCACTCTCTCTCTGTTTGACACAGAAATGAAATACATAATTTATGAACTGAAAAACAAGCTTATAATCTTTAATAGAATAGTACTTCTTATTTGTATGCCTTACGCATGTCTGTAGCTATAGTGGACAGAGAATGTACTATTTGTTGGCATTTTTTAATACATGTTGCTGTTCCATGAGACTAATAGTAATTGTGTACTTGAGCATTCCCAAAGGCTCATGGTCTCCTTTAGGCATCCACTGGCTCTGGTGTGGGGTCCTCCCCTGGCTGCAGGTGTATCACTGTGGCCTCCATGGCTGCATGGGCAGGGCCTGCTTCACTACGTGCTGCACTATAGTTCTCAGGGGAATCTGTGTTCTAGTGTCTAGACACCTCCTCCCCCTCCTTCTCTGCTAGCCACACAAACCCACTACACATTGGTTCCCCATGCTGAACACTCCTACTACTAATACTTTTGATTCACAACTGTATTTCAAAGGTGATATTTCAACAGTAGGTGTGAGGCACTCTAGGAACTTAATGTCACACAGGATTTTGCTACCCATTTGTCTCTTTGATGCAATGACTTTTCATAGAGTCATAGACTGGTAGGGATTGGAAGAGGCCTTTGCAGATCGTCTAGTCCAACCTCCATGCCAAAGCAGGTCCACCTAGATTAGGTCACACAAGAATGCACCAAGGCAGTTTTTTAAAACCTCCAGACTTTTACTCTGACAAAAAGTGAATGAGTGACTTCAGAGTGGTGCTGACCTATGCTTCTCTTCAAATTCATGAGGAGAAGGGGTTTAGGATGCTTTCTAAAATACCCAAGAGAGGTCTCAGTGCTTCTGTTCACAGGGAGGCAATCCACATGGGAACTTGTACAAATGTAGGGAACTCTGCAGTAAATTGTCATTGAAAGCCGCTAGAACAGCTGAAAAACCTCTGATAAAAGCATAAAATAAACCTAGTAGAAGTAATGGAACGTGTTAAGAGATGACTCACTGGGAGTGAGTCAAGCAGGGTGCTACAGATAGTCTTAGTTCCTGAAATTTGCAAATAGAACAAGCATTGATTGGTGACTGAAACCTGACAGACTTACATGATTCTAAACAGACTTAGTAATAGATATGCAATCCCATGTCATTATTTTAATATAATCCTTTGTACTGAATGATTGAAAGCCTTTATTAGCTTTGTGTCACAATCCCCCAAGGCTAAAGATTGTCAGAATCAAGGAAAATAATTAATTTAGTTATGCTATGTCTTTTATATACCTCAATGTGATTTTTTTTCTATTAGTTGTCCAAGTTGACTGATATTTGAGTTGAAGGAAGTGAAACTTAAACCTGACTGTTTAGAGTAATGTCATCTTCAAAAAATGTTTTATGAATTTATACAGAGAGCATGATGTATGGAATACCATATTCCTATCCCCGTGTTATGGATAAGGAACAGAGACAGAATATTTGCTGTCATCAGAAAGGAGAAAATATTTAGTTAGTTGCCTTAGCCAGAAAGGCATCACCATCTTTGTATGTGTTTCTATTTCAGCTACTTGTAATATTTGAAGACGTGATGTGCATTCATTACCTTTCCTGTGATACAGCATTTGTAAAATACAACAAATTTAATTTTTCCTGTTACTTTATCTCAGTAGTGAAAGAAAGCACATAGAGCTGATTAAGAATAATTTGTTTCCATATGGATGGCAGCTCTGCTTCTTGTCTGCTGGAGAAGTTATTTGTTGCTTGGTCAGAACTGAAAAGCAGATTTTAGCTTATCTTGGGTATGGGGCCTTGTGCAACCAAGTGACATGTTATTCTGGCTAAAGGACAAGTTTTTTCCTGTGAGCTTATAATGCATACTTCTTTTTCAGGAGTGGAATTACTATTCTGATTTTCCACTGATTTGCTCATTAAGGGAAGAAGAGTTAAGGTGGCAAAATAGGAAAAGCTAGACTGAGTCTCTTTCTTATTTTTGAGAGAATAAAGGCTATGGTAACTTAGTCCTAAAAAAACTCCTTTTTAATTTTTTTTCCCCTCCCCAGTACCATAAGACATTATAATTAGTATTAGTGTTAAAAAAGCTTTAAGTGCAAGTATATTTTTATACTCTGTGTTTATAGATTGTTAGCTATTACAGACATTTATCATACTTGAGGTTCACTGTTATGTTACATGCTGTACAAATGCATAACAAAAATCCAGCTCTTACTATGTCCTAAATATAAGGGCAAGGTGTCTAGAGGCAGACAAGATGCAGACAACCACAGCTGGAACACAAAAAGTTCCATTTAAACTTAAGAAAAAACCTATTTCACTGTTCAGGTGAGGGAGCTCTGGCACAGTCTGCTCAGGGAAGGAGTCTTCTTCCTTGGAGGTCTTCGAGACCCGCCTGAATGTGTTCCTGTGTGACCTGGTCTAGGTTGATCTGCTTCAGTAGGGAGGTAGGACTAGGTGATCTCTGCAGGTCCCTTCCAAACCCCTACCATTCTGTGATCTTATGATAAATTAAATTTTAGCCTACAGTAGTCTCCCACAGTTCGTCAACTCCTTAGAATGGAACAATAAACGTAACTGATTTTTCTCTTCATTCAGTCATCTAGCCTACCCAAAATGCTAAAGCTGTGAAAGGAGCATTGCTGGAGCCACTTCCAAAAGCTAGGTGACAGAGTAAAGCCTTTTATACCAGGGACTGGCTTCTGATTAACATTATTCTCTGAACATATAACTATGTCTTCTTAACTTGCACTCTTGTTTTTAAAATTTACTTAGACTTTATTTTAATTCATTCATAGGAATACAATAAGTTGAGAAATGCCCTACTGTATCAGACCACTGGTCCATCTAGCTCTCTATTTTATAGTGGCAATTAAAAGGTGTTGATTCAGGATGGTACGTCAGCATGAATGCTTTCTACAGTCTGTTCCACTCATAGGTCTCCAGCATTCATGATTGTTGTGTTGAGGCTGTTAGAGGGGTCATCTGTGCACGTTTTCTATATTGTGTGTTCAGGAAAATTATTGGCTTCAGGTTTTTATCTACCTATACAGTAACCTGTGAGAAATTCCAGAAGTTAACTGTAGTCTCTGTATTTAAAACCAAACCATTCCAACACAAACCAATTTAAACCCCTCCCATAAACCAAAAAAAGTCTGAAAAACAATTGGGCTGGGAGAATTTTGTTCTGTTTGTTATAAGCTTTGCAAGGATTCCTTCATCTGAGGGTGATGGAACACTGGCACAGGCTGCCCAGGGAGGGTGTGGAGTCTCCTTCCTTAGAGGTTTTCAAAACCTGCCTGTTCCTGTGTGACCTGATCTAAGTAGACCTGCCTTAGCAGGGCGGTTGGACTAGGTGATCTCTAAAGGTCCCTTCCAACCCTACCATTCTATGATTCGGTGAAATTCTCCTTATTTCTAGTGTCTTTTATCAGTCATGGTTTATGTGTTTTCCTCTCCTTGTTTGGACAAGCTTCCATGTTTTTTTAGCTGTTGACATTTTATTTGACATTATCTCCTTTACTTTTCTGTTGAGTGAAGCTTTCTATCTACTTGTTTTGTTTTCTTTTAGAACTGTGGTAGGCAGTTTTATCTGGTCATCTAGTACAGTGGTTTTTTATCAGCCTGTGGGCTGTTTGCAATCTTACATACTTTTTGGACCACTCTTTAGATTTTGTTCATTTGTTTTAATTACTTAAGCCATTTCTAGTTTGTATCCTTTCTTGAAATTGAGCATTATGCTAGATTTATTGGAATACTCCAAGGTTTTTTTTCTTCTGCTGTTATTTTTAATTGTGTTGTGATTACTCTTAAAGGTAAATTTTTCCACTTAAAACTTAATCCATGTCATCTGCTCTACTTATGACCGAAAGCTTCTTCTTGGGTGTTCTAAGACTAGTTCTTTTAGGAACCAGTCACTGCATTAAAAAATTGTATTTCTGCATCTTGTCGTGATGTATCATTAGTCCAGACTGCATATGAGTAATTGAAATTTACTGCTTCTGCATGTCTTGAGTTTGTTTTGTCTCAGATGACATCTCCTGATCAAAGTTGTTTTTGTCAAGGAATTGATATAATTGTCTCAGTGCTGTGATTTCATTACTTAGCTATGGTATTGACAAGGTGCTTCGTGGCTTTGGGTGTGTGTCTTGTTTTTTTTTCTTTTTTCCCCAGTATATTTTTAACCATTTATTTTTTCTTATTATCCTTTATATACAATTTTTTTCTGTCATTCCTGAAAGGTTGGTAGCTTGGCAGTCCTATATCCCACTGATTATATGCTCAGCTTTTGGGGTACCTGCTGTGTTGGGATTGTCTTTTGATACCCAGCATTCCAGCTATCCTAATATGTTATATATGGTTGTAGAAGCATTTATAAGTTTTGTCTATATTTTGTTGTTCATTATCACATGTGCTAGTTAGCTGTCATTGCAGGTAATCTGACTTGCATTTCTGGTTTATTCCTTATTTCCCCAGTTCCTAACACACCTACTCTTGTCACATTTGCCCTGTGGTTATACTGATACTCAACTCATTTCTTTTGCCTTATACCTGTCTTTGGAAGTATTTAAGTTTCCTGCCTAAGAAACTGAGTGTAGCCATCAGAACATCCCTGCTACATGCCCCTCCCACTCTTCGTCCTAGATATTGACAGGGATTGTGACCATGAACACCTCCACTTCAAACAGATTTATAATTCATCTAACTTTCTGGAAAGTTCTACAGTCCTTGGATTTGGTGGATGAGTTATTGTCCAATCCTCTTAGACTCTGCAGACCCTCTCAACTCAATCTCCCATTGCTACCACCAGTTTTTGCCTGTTATGACAAATCCATAGAATCATTTTGGTTAGAAAAGACCTTTCAAACATTGAGTCCAACCACTAACTTAACACTGCCAAGCCCAGTACTAAGCCATGACTCTCAAGCACCTCATCTATGTGTCTTGTAAGTATCTCCAGGGACTCCATCACCTTATTGGACAGCCTGTGCTGGTGTCAGATAACAATCTCAGTGAAAAACTTTTTCCTAATAATGAATCTAAATCTCCCCTGGTGCAACTTGAGGCCATTTCCTCTGGTCCTGTCACCTGTTACTTGGGAGAAGAGACCAACCCCCACCTCACTACTACCTCCTGTTCAATTGTAGATCATGTCTCCCACAGCCGCAGGAGTCTCCTCAGTACAAGGAAACGCTGCAATAATGGCACTCAGTCCAGCACCAGCATTCTGCTACACCTCAGATATGGACTTCTTTAGGAAGGATGGTGAACTAAGATATGCAAGAGGCAGAATACTTACTAATTCAAAATGTGTTAAACGTTTCTTTCAATCAACCTATACAAACACAATTCGTTGTTGTTTCACAATAAACTAAATTGGAACAATGACAAAGTGATCATGTAAAAGATGTCTGCTTTGAGTATGTTTCTCCCATCTAATTTCTTTGTAGAAAATGAAGTAGTTCTACAGTTGTACTGAAGCATAGATTTGTCATAAACCTGGACTTTTGAATATGTGAAACTTAATAATTCTCAAAACTTTGATCAATTGAAGTAGTATTTTTTAACCTATTCCAACATAACTTGTTCTGATATATTTGCATCTTTTAAAAGCCCACATATTTGTTTCTGCTGTATGCTGTTATCTTCTGACATTGAAATAGTGATGATTTCTTTACCATATCACTAATTCCAGCATTTTAGTTATTGTTTTTTATTGTTGATGGAAATAACAAGGAATATAATATTTTGTCTGTTGTTCTAAGTTCCATGATTAAATGCTTGTATATTTGTCTTAAGTCATCATTGTTCTTAAATAGAAAAGTCAGGCAGAAGACAAAGGAAGGAAGCATCCCTCAGGAAGTGCTAGTCATTCTGAGCATACATGTGGGCTAAATCTTAAAACCAGAAATGTGAATGTATAGAAATATAAGTACTAAAATACTTATGCTTTTCAGATTAGGTAAGGGGTGATGGAGTTAAATGTATCTTCTGTATAGTTGTCATTTTAACACATTATGGTTATGAGTTACTTATGGTTTCTTGAGGCGACTAGAGAAAAAAAAAACACCTCATCTATTCACTATGGCTATGTATGTCATCAGACCTGTTCAGTTACCATCTGTGGCCAAACATTCTATGAAATCAGCTGTCGGGGCCACTGACGGCTATTTGATTGGCATGTTGAACTCTTGCAAATTGTCATACATGTACTGAAAGAGATAAATTCTCTTTGTGGTGTTACTATTGCTCAGTTTGTTGCTTAAGCAATACAGATGTTTGCCTAAACAGTTATTTTTAATAGATTTTAACTATGTCCAATGACCTGTACATGAGGAACCACTGCGATATTATCATTGAAGGAACCAGAATCATTTCATCTCCAAGTCTGTCCCAGTTCTTTCATTTGTACTCTTTTAAAAATCACTTCTATAATATGCTTTATTTTTCAGAGTTTTAATCCATATTTCTCTTCTGTGTTTAAATGTTCTCATTTCTCTTCACCAGTTTTTTGGCTTATGAATACTGTTTTGATTTGTGAGGATTGTCTGTTGTTTGGCAGTTAAGTATTAACAGTTTAATGTTAAATTTGCATAATAGCAAGAATGACTTAAATACTTTCAAACAGGAGGAGATGATATTTCTTCTGTCAGTGGAAGGGTGAAAAAGGAAAAGTTCTATCAAATAGAATGATATTGGTTCAATATAATTTTTTGCATTAATAAGAGTATTCTTGTAATTGTGTATTTTTGATACTAGAAAACACAATTTTTAATAAAAATATAACCATACTTAAAAGTCTGGAGGCATTACTTTAATCCCCTTTTTGCTGCAAGAGGGCAGTGATTAAAAAGGGGGAAAAGAACTCTTTTAAAAATTAAGATTTTATTTTATTAGCTTGAGGATTTTCTTTCCCTAACAAATCAGTAAGCCTTTGCTTGAGTTTCAGCAACTTGCAAGTTCTAAATTTACCAAAAGACTGCTCAGATAATTTTGTGGCTTTCTACAAAGAATGTATGAATTATTTTTCCATCATCTTTAACTATGCTGAGCCTTAGAGTTATTACTAAGCATGTTGAAAGTCTTCTATAACTTGCTTAATTCTTTGTATCCCTTATTTTCTGACTGGATTGGACAAGACTAGACAGTAAACACATATTCAATATTAGTATATAGAAACACAAAAATGTTCTCTCCATTCCATTATTTCTTTTTCTACTGCCTTCAATTCAGATATTCTTAGCATTTCAGTGTTTTCTTCCTTTCATGCTTTGTAGAAGCCCCTAGATAGTGTTATTTTGGATGATCCTTGACTGCACTTGTGTTTATAGCCTCCTTCAGTGAAGGCTCTGAGATATATGATGTCCTTGGTTTGCTAATCTCTATTTGTGACAGATTGCTGTACTTGTGGAATAGTGGTCACATGGCTACATATTGTAAAGCTTCCAGCTATTGTGGTTATATTGTGCCACTGAATTGTACTATACTCGTGTCTCTTTCTGCTGTACCTTTTGTCACATGGTCATCTAGTTTGAAGAATATTTTTCTCCTTTATATCCTCTTTAATCAGTACATTGTTAATCTCTCTCCTGTGGATTTTTCTTTAAACATTTTTCTCCTCGTGGACTACTTCATTTTGGTTAAAAGGGATTCTTTGAATGAGGGTAGTCTGAAGTATAGTAAGGTCCAAGGAAAGTACCATGACACTGTTGAATTACTGTCACTTTTGTGATCATTTGGGCTTCTGTCTCAGTAAGTGGATGTAGGTGCATATTTGAGCTTCAAATAGTGTTTTCTGTAGGATGTGAATTGGAAGGATGTGGGAATGATACTTCTTGTATGTCTGGATGTTCCATTAGTCTTGAGAGACTATCCATTATTCTAGCAATCAAAAAACGAGAATCAGAAAATTAATATGGAGGACTTGTTCTTAATGTAGATTATTTTTTACAATAATACAGCTGATTTTCATCTTAGAATTAATATGTAAAATTCTAGAGAGACATGATTCTATGACTGGAACCAGTGGAAATGTTTGTGCCAGCTTTGCTACAGCTCACACAGAACCTCAGCCCTAAGTGAATGTTCTGCAGGTATCAGAGGAGTTGTGTGGCAGTATGAATTCGGTCACTTGGCTTCTCTGTAGGGACTGTTGGGGCTTGCCAGTAATATAGACAGCTGTAGTACTGTGTTTTGAGATGCGAAGATTATCTCTGTGGAGAGTAGTTCCTTTGAGTTTTATTGGCCACAAAAACAAAAACAAAGAGACAGTTATCAGAAAACATGTGTTGATTACTGTCCCTAGTGACTGGTTTAGATAGGACCAAACATTTATGGTTTGGTTTATCTCAAAACACTCTGTACCTTTTATGCCTTTTCTTTTGGTCTGGAAGAAAGGAGGCTTGTCATTAAGGGATGATTACCACGAAGCTAGCCACAGGAATGATTGTCACCAGGTGAGTCTCTGATGTATTGTGGCAGAGGCATGTGAATCAATGAAATGGAAATGAGGATTTGGCTTTGTATCTTGAAAAGAGTGCCTTTGTGATGTCCTATGGATTCCATTAAAAGAGAGAGGAAGATGCATAAATGTGGCCCTTTGAGACTCACTCCTTTCACTCAGTGTGGAAGGGTCTCCCCACCTCTGACTTTATCTCAATTGATGCATGTCTCTTCGAAAAGAAATAAAAGGCTTGTCTGTAAGTGCCTTTAAAAGTTTACAGCAGTTTATGACACAACAGGAAGGAAAAAAATTGCAATGCTGGATTTTGCAGCCCAGTGGTATTTGTAAGAATTGAGTTTTTGAAATAAACACAGTACGAGGCAGACAGCTGTAAGTTGGGATGCCTGGAGATGAATAGTGCAAGCATGACCTGCCTGGACATGTTCCTATGTGACCTGATCTAGGTTGACCTGCTTCTGCAAGGAGGTTGGACTAGATGATCTCTAAAGGTCCCTCCAACCCTGCCATTCTGTGATTCTATGTGGTAGTACTTGCCCAGAAAGTTCTTTCAGCCTCTTAGTGGTTTGCTGCTCCTGGAGTCAGAAGTGATGTTGTTCTGGTTAATGTGGCATTTGTATCAACATAAGTGGTGCAGCAGTCTGCTGGGAGTAGTAGTAGTCTGTGGGAAGGAGAAGCCCATTAGGATTTTACAGTAGATGGGACTGCTGACAGAGTTGCAGTTCAGTGCCTGTTCACAGAATTTACAACCACAGCAGTGGTGAAATTCAGTGTCTTACTCTTCTGAAAATTCTGCACTTTCACTTTTAAAGTGGTCATGTGAAGATGATTGGCCCCCTTTAACTTACTAATGGACTAGTGCTGTGAAACATAGCCATCTTTTTTTGCTAAGATCAGCTCAAGTCTTTTTCTTGAGCTTTTTATCTATGCAGTTTCATTGCATCTCTGCATAGTTACAGCACATTGCCAACGCATATTATTCTTGGATGGAATTTCCTAACAGTTAGTAAACTAAATTCTGGTAATTACCTGATCTTTTTTTCAGAAGAGCTTTTGAAATGAGACAAGTTGTGTAACTGCTGATGTAGATTATTGCCTCAATTTATATACAAGCTTAAAGCACAGATGATTTGCCTCTAACTCATGGACAAAACCAATAGAACACTAAGGATCATTTCACTGAGCAGTGATTTAAGTGATTTAATTATACTTTTCCACAATCTTTATTAATGATGGAAGTCATTTCTAAGGGACTGAACTTGCAGAGATGCATGGTTATGGATGAATAATATTTGTATTTTGTTCCACTAATAATATTTGTTTATGTACTGCTTCAGATTTCTGCTGTCATAGTAAAGCATCAACTTCATTAGTAAAATAAAGCACTTGCTTTCATGTCATAGTTCACCAGTGATGGAGCTTTTATCTATATTCTAATTTTTTTAATGACTTTGAACAAAAGCAAATAAGATCATCCTATTTTAGTAATATATGAGACTGGAGATCTCTGCAGATATTCAGTGTCAATAAAAAAGGACTTCACCGTAAGTTTTACGTTGAAATCATTTTACACCATAAAAGGATTTTGTTGTTTTAGAGATTAAAATACAAATGGAAATAGCTATTTGATGTATATGATCATAATGTATAGGGCATATTGCCGTTAGCATAATCTAGTATGTAGCTTAATTAATTTACGTTTTTCTTGGATACACAAGTAGGAGATATGGTGATTGGCTTCACCTTCCTGTAGCTCTGAGCAGAGATGCCCATTGCATGCCTTTGAATTCACCATGTTTATTTCTCTGGGATCTGTCAGGTGCATTTAACCATGTGCTTATTAGCAGTGCTAGTGTGAACTGAAGCATCCTCACTGTGCTGGAGAAAGACCTATGTTTGAATACTGGCAGAGCTATCTGTTGCATGTACAGGCATTCATGTCCTCAATCCATGAAAGCTGCAGAAGTGGAGTATTGTATGTACTTGTGTTTATACTTAACCTGGTATGAGCTCAAGCTGAAGTAGTTTCTTTGCAGATTTAAATTTTATAAGGGAAACCTGTTACTCTCCAATTATTGTTTGATATGTGATAGAGTTTACAAAGGGTCTTTGAGAGGGCTGCCTGATCCTCAGAAAGGGAGAGGTTCCCCTGTCTGGTGTGAGATTCACATCTTGAATTTAAACTCTACTTGTGAGTAGAAACATGGAGAAGGAAGACAAAACTCTATCATAGAATCATAGAATGGTAGGGGTTGCAAGGGACCTTTAGAGATCATCTAGTTCAACCCTTCTGCAGAAGCAGGTCCACCTAGATCAGGTCGCATAGGAACATGTCTAAGTGGGTCTTGAAGACCTCCAAAGAAGGAGACTCCACAACCCCTCTGGGCAGCCTGTCCAGTGCTCCATCACCTTCACAGTTAAATAGTTTTTTCTTATATTTAAGTGGAAGTTTTTGTGTTCCAGCTTCATCCCATTACCCCTTGTCCTGTTGCTAGCTACAACAGAAAAAGGGAAAATGCCCCAACCTCCTGATACCCACTATATAGATGTTTGTAAATACTAATAAGATTCCCCCTCAGCCTCCTTTTCTCTAGACTAAACAGACCCAGGTACCACAGCCTTTCCTCACATGAAAGATGTTCCAGTGCCCTGATGATCTTGGTGGCCCTGTGCTGGACTCTCTCCTGAAGTTCTCTGTCCTTCTTGAGCTGAGGAGCCCAGAACTGGACACAGGACTCCAGATGAGGCCTCACCAGGGCAGAGTAGAGGGGAAGAAGAACCTCCCTTGACCTACTGGCCACACTCTTCTTGATGCATCCCAGGATGCCATTGGCCTTCTTGGCCATGAGGGCATATTGCTAGCTCATATTTAACTTATTATCAACCAGGACTCCCAGGTCTCTCTCTGCAGAGCTGCTCTTCAGCAGTTCGATCTCCAGCCTGTACTGGTGCATGGGGTTGTTCCTTCCCAGATGTAGGACTCTGCACTTGTCCTTGTCGAACCTCATGAGGTTCCTCTCTGCCCAACTCTCAAGCTGGTCCAGATCCCTCTGAATGGTAGCACAGCCTTGCAGGGAACCAGCCAGTTTGGTGCCATCAGCCAACTTGCTGAGGGTCCACTCTTCCCTGCATCCAGGTCATTGATGAAGATGTTGACCAAGACTGGCGTCAGAACTGATCCCTGAGGAACTCCACTGGCCACAGGCCTCCAACTCGATTCTGTGCCATTGATCACCACCCTCTGGGCTCTGTCATTCAGCCAGCTCTCGATCCACCTCACTGTCCACTCATCTAAGCCACATTGCTTGAGCTTTCTGATGAGAATGTTATGGGAGACAATGTCAAAAGCCTTGCTGAAATCAAGGTAGATGACATTCACTGCTCTTCCTTCATCTAGTCAGCCGGTTAGGCACTCATAGAAGGCTATCAGGTTGGTCAAACAGGGTTTCCTCTTGGTGAATCCATGTTGACTCTCCCTGATAACCATCTTTTCCTTCATGTTCGGTGATAACATTCAGGATGAGTTGTTCCATCACCTTTCCAGGGATGGAGGTCAGGCTGACCGTCCTGTAGTTTCCCGAGTCATCCTTCCTGCCCTTTTTGTCTTAACAATTTGTCTTCTCTGGTGCGTAATGGCTATTCACCCTATCAAATATTGCAATGGAATTTAAAACAAAACAAACAGGCAGTATCTAAAATGTGTATTTTCAGAACAGATAGCCAATGCACCCCAGCAATGGTAAATATTACATTCTTCTATTGTTTGTAACTGTGAATTAAATGCTCTAATTCATGATATACTCTTTTTTTAAATGGCTGTATACTGCAAGTTAAAAAACTGAAGCAGGTAAAAATTTGGCAAAACCCAAACATCTAAATGTAATTTTCTGTATCTGTACATCAGAGTGACTTGCTAAATTTGGCATGTGTATAACAAAATATGCCAAAAGATAGCAGCAGTGATGAGGCAGAAATAAGTCATCTCCAGTTTTAAAGGACCAGATGGATTTTTTTTTTCTTTTAACTGGAGGTCAATTTTATAGCTATAATAATATCAGTGTTTGTTGGAAATATCAGTGGAGATATTTTTTATCCCAAAACGGTTTCTGCTAAAAGGAATTTCCTTTTTGTATGACATTTCTATTCCCATTAAAAATTATAACTTTTATGTAAGACAGTAACTTATATATATGTTTTTGAAAGGCAGTTTAGATGAGATTTCAATACCTGTTTCTCTTAACCCTCAGGAAATGTTACCCAAAGTTAATTCACTTTTATGGAATTTTGTAAATTGTGTTAGGGAACTCAAGGATTAAAAACAAGTAAAACAAACTCAACAATGCAATTACTGAACAAATGGAGAGCACCCTCCTTACCCTAAAAAGAAGAAACTTGTGGTTTTATGGTTTCTTTTATGTACTTTATAGAGAAAATTTTGTGGTAATTACACTTTTGAGAGCTTCTGGCTGTGGGATGCAGCAATAGACAAATCAAAGCTGTGTTATTTTCAGAATAAACAGTGGGTCTCGTTTTCGTGTATCATATAAACAAGAATTTTGTATAACAATAAGTGATTTATTGTGGCAACTTCAATATGTTAAAAATGGGAAAGTAAAATCCTAAGTAAATTGTATTAAACCAGTGATAGCATTTAACCATTTATCTTAAAAACAAAGAAATAAAAGGCCATCTAGAAAAATCAAAATATCCTTTCCCCTCCAAACCTATCTTAAGAAAGGGAAAGTAACAAACTGGTTAAATTGAACTTAAATCTGCTCTTTGTTAATTTATTTGTCTCATTTCAGGAATAGACGTCCAAAGTGGTTCCTTTGTGTTTTTTGGCTGAGAAACCTTTTACAATCATAAATTGCTCACAAGACTTCAATATCATGCTATGTTAATTACCTGGGGGAAAATCGGTGTAGTTCATTAGCCAGTCTTCCAACTGACTCTACCACATGTGGAAGCCACAATGATCTCGCTGAGCTCTGTTGCCGGCACTTTGTTGTGCGGCACATCTTCCTCCCTTCTTGTGTACTTACACGTGCTCCCTGCCTTAAGGAGATGAGAGAAACTATTTGCTTTTGAATTGAAATATATATTCAAAATTTACACAATTCTTAAGGATTTGAATCCCCTGAAAATCATCTCATACGTAATGGTTCTTCGAGAAGTAGCTTGTTTTCTCGCCTTGCCAGGGAGATTGCTTAAATACTCCTGGAAAATTAATATAAATGTTCTAAACTGTAAAAGCTTCTTAAGCAGCAACCAGCAATAACATAAAAAAAGTGCTTGTGCTGTATTTGCACATAAACTCTTCTTTTTACATAGGAATTTATATTTGCTTTTAAATACAAACACGTTTCCAGTAAATGTTAAGGATTTGAGTAACATGTAAAGCTTTGATAAAAGGAATTTTTGAACTGCATGTTGTTTTCCTAAAAATTACAAGAAGGCAATAAAGATGTGATATTACATAAACTTTCCTTGAATATTAAAGTGATTTTCTTGTCATTTGCTATTCAGCCCTTCTTAGAGCCACTCACACAAACACAGAATTAGGAAATACGTACAAATGGGCATGCGGGAAAAGCAAGGCAATGAGGAAAGTGACAATGATCTCAAAGCAAAAGCTTAGGGAAATTGTTCTTCTATTTGCACGTTAACAAGATATGAGCTGAATGAGAACATATTGGTTAATGAGAAGTGAGTAATTTTGTAATTAAGATGCAAAGGAACAAGAGCCTTCAGAAACTGGTGCAGAAAAAAATGAAGTACCAGAGAGATGTTACTGAGAGTAAGGTCCAAGTGTCAGCTGGGATGTCTGAGAGACTTGTCAACAAGTTAGAATCATAGAGATCCAAGCCTGACCTGCAAGTTATGATCCAAAGGGAGTTAGAGCACTGCCTGCTATGACTGCGCTGGATGTTTTCTTGCCTAGATTGTAAACTTGAGTAGATGTCCTATTTCAGAGAGGGGAAAATGTCTAATGCAGTGAGATCAAAACAGGTGTTACCTTCTTGGAAATGGCAATTTGATATGATGCTTATATACAGTATAAGAAACAGGTATGTTTCTTGCTTTGCAGCAAGTACTGTAACAGTGCCAATCCATTTCAAGCACTAGTTAATTGTGTTATTTCTTAGTGTGTATTTTATAGGAACCATTGTTATTATTGCACTTGTACTTTTGAGTGGGTTTGTAAGATCTGTTTTCTTTTAGACCAGCATGCTACAATTAAATGCACCTCTAATTAAAATTGTAGATACTTAGCTCAGTTTTTAAGAAATGTTGCTGATCAGCTTATATTTTCCTCTATCTTAAAAACTCTAGACTTAATCTATGTTCTATATTGTTTCATGACTTGGAAATAGAAGGAGGAGGAATATGAGAGAGGTGTTGGAAAAAATGGTTTAGATCTTCAGAGATAAAAATCAAGAACATTGAATAATATGGTTTGGAGGAGAGTACTATAAAGCCTGATTATTTTTTTTTTTTTAAAGTTTCACTCATGTAGAAGCCACATAGGTACACACTTCAGGATTTTTGAAAGCTTGCTTTATTTGCCTAAGTGCTATTAGGAGAATAACATTTTGAGAAGCTGCATTCCTATAATGAAGATGTAGATGGCATATCTACTTGCTATAATTAAAAGAAGTTGAATGTTGAAGGACACTCCTCCCCACTAAACCCAGCTGAACTGGAGCACATCAAAACTTGGCCAAGTGAAATCAAAACTATATCTCCTTTGTAGCAATTAAGAACCTGTGCTATTTGTGCATAATTTTATTTTGTTTCAACAGAACTAGCTTTTAGCAACAAATGGATCCACCTACGTAAAACTACAACGAATTTCTGGTGCAGGTTTGATACTTTCAATGTACTGTCATTTTCTTCAGACATGCTTGCATTTGATCTGGCAAAACTAAGTTTACCACCAAAAGCCAAACTTACCTAGTTTGTGTACAGGCCATAAGTCACTGAGAGACCCCAGAAATTTCAGATTTTTCTTTCATCATTGCCTTTGCTCCCTTTTATTAAAGCCACTAAATGGAACTAAACAGATATGCAGGCCCATGCTAAAGTAAACACATTAGTATAATATCTATGTTTTTAAATGTATCTTGTTAAGATACACCTTCATTACTTTCAATGTAGTCCTACATATTTTACTAATGATTTCTCTGGTTTTGCTAGGTTTTGCCTACCATTAGCAATAAGATACAGTGCTTTGTGCTTCTGCCAAAAGGAACACCTTCCAGAAAGCTCTCACATTGTCATAAATATAATCAATCTTAGAATGATATATTGTTAATTTAAATATTTCTTGAAAAAGCCAAAGATGAGAGAGAGAGCATCTGTACACTTCTTGGAGTTTATGATTCTGACTGTGTTCTTACCACTGCATCTAGATATGCTTTAATTTCCTACTTAAGAGTGTGTGAAAGATTTCAGACTTTCAAGTCATAAAAAGTCTCTTAAAAGCATCCTTAGAAGTCTGACTTTTAGTAAAGACCAAGCCTAAGCTTTCACCTCAAAAATTACTCCTTTCAGAACAATTCAAATGCACATACTGCAAGTTTGCATCCTCAACTGGAATAATCAATATGAAAAGCTGTACAACCTTTTAATTAAGTTTATTACTATGGAAATGGTGACATGACCAATCAGAAATCTATGATGATTTCAGGGAGGCAAGTGTAGAAGGATTTACTCTTTTAAAGCTGGAAAAGTTTAAGTAGAATGAAAAAAAGCACAGAGAGTGTTCAAGTGTTACAGATCCCTTTTTGCTTCAATGACTTGATTCTTAGCAGGTAATCTGGTACTCCACTATATACTTAACTGCATAAATGTCTGTTGTGAACTCTCTACTCTCTACTAGTAAAAACTATCAAATATTGCTACTGATGACAAGGGCTAAACTTTTCTCAACTCCTGTAGTGGTGCCCTGGACATAAAACTTTTTTTTTGTTTTCTTTAATTATTTTAACAGAAACTTTTGTAACATTTTGACTTGGAAGGAAAAAAGTTACTCTTAGTAGGGGATGACAGATTTTCCTTCCATAGTTCATGGATTTATGTCACCCATAGCAGAAGAGCATCTTGTCAATTAACATGTAGTTTCTCATACAACTGTTGCAGCATTTCCTTTCTAAAGTATTACGGTCAGTGGCTGTTCATTGTAGTTGTCAATGCCATGTTGGAGACCTTCTGTTTTAAACTGGTTTAATTCCTGTGTGCTGTAGTGTTTTAAAGTAGTAAGGCACAAAGAAGCTGGTGTCATTTTATTCTACAGACTTTGCTCTCCTTTGATTTTCACTGTTTTTCTAGTTTAACAGTAAATACAGGCTTATGGATGAACCTAAAATTACATCAGTGTTGAAGTGAAGATTATGCTATATTTATGTAAGCAAGGTTCAAAATTTTTATGTATAGTTGCAACTTAAGTTGAATTAATGGTGGCTGGAGGCCAAGGAAAATTAGAAAACATGAATTTTGACTTTTAACTACCAGTAATACTGATTTGATTCTGATACATGTGGGTGTGTCTATGTGTGTGTGCATGCATAAATCAATCGTCTGTATGCTGTAATGTTAACATGCTTTTTCATACCTCAGGCTTACCAGCTTCTTTTTTTCTTAGATATCCTGCTGTGGTAGTTGCCGTAAGAATTACTAATTTCTGATCTGTACTTTGGTTTTCTTATCTTAGGTCTGTTGTCTTATTCCTGCCCACAAAAATTGGACCAAAAAAAAATGAAGACAAGCTAAAATAAGAAGTACTGCAGGATTTATATGAGCTATTAAGTTTTTCTTTTCTACTTGATATTAATCTGTTACTTAGGATATGATTTATCTGATATAGAAGTCTATATTTGAGGTACTCATCTATTTTTTTTTAATCCATTAAACAGGGTCTAATGGCACTAGCTTGGACATAGATATCTAAAGCTTGACAGCAGGAGTCCCACACCTCTTCCTGGGACAGCCAGTCATATGAAAGACTCAGCAATTTATGCTTTCTTCAGTTTTCATTAGCTTTTCTTGCTCCTTCTAAATGTTTTGAAGCAGCTGGCAGAGCAGTGGAGAGATGGATGGCTCTTGACTTGTGCTAGTCTCATTAAATTCTTGGTTGCATCAGGATTTGTTTACATCATCATGATGACTGTCTGCTACCTCACAGAGGTTTGGAGCTGAAAGCATGTATGCACATGCTTTTAAGTTAATAAAGAAACTGTGGAGCAACTGATCTTGTGACTGAGGACTCAGGAGTTGTGAGTAGAGCTGAAATTGTGGGTTGACTGTTTTGAAAACCAAGCTTCATGTGTTATTTGGGTTGAGAGTAATATGCCCAGGTCTTCTCTTTTCCTCACTTTTTATATAATTGGGATAAGGCAATGGAGGGTGAAAAAATGTGAAGCCCCAGTGTGGTGTTGTTATTTAAGATTTAACTGTAGTTTCCATGGTCATGCAAAGATTGTCTAAATTTCTTTATAGTTGATGCCTTGAGCTATTGTTGAGTTAGTCTTCATACAGCCATGTAACAGAAAACATGAGACTATTCTGTAGAAGACTGATTTTTCTCTGTTGCCTCTCAACCATTGGACAAGCTGCTATGACCATGCAGAGACTGGGAATCATCTAAAATGGGATGTGAGATTTGGTTACCTCAGCCTAAGCTGATTTTTTGTGGAGTACAAGGAGAAGAGGAGGTACAATGCAGAGGGCAATTCATGACAGCTGTCTTAAATTCTGGTTTCACAAGAAGGTGCCTCTCTTTCTGCAAAATCAGTCTCTCACCATTGCCTGTCAAGGGAGCAGAGGCTAAACAGATGTAAATGACAGAGGGTAGCTAAATAGACTTAGGCGAGAGGATTTTAGATGCTGTAAGTTACATGGGAGGCATCCTAGTTGAAATGTTTTTCAGGAGCACAGTAGATCCAAAAGAAACATGTAAGAGCTCATGGTTCTTAGCCTCTATGATATACAAGTGATTATTAACCTAGCTTTGCTGCTGTACTTAAAAGCTGTGCAGATAAACACTAAAATCAGCAAGTTTAGAGGGCAAGCACTGACCGAAAATTAATTTATATGCATGTATTGTGTTTGTGGCAATGTGAAAGCTTTCACAGGACTGTGAATTACACCAGTAGATGTTCACCATAAATTGGCATGCATGAAAAATGATAATGCAATGTGATATTCACTGTAATAAGTAATCAATATATGTTTTTGAGATCTGTCTGTATTTCAGGATGACATAGATCTGTGCCTACTGCCCCATTCCCCATTCAACAGCATTTCAGATGTTTCCAGAAATTAACCTGTTCATTTCAGAAACAGCAAGCATAGGGGCCAGCTACAGCACTTGACTCCTGGCAAAATGTTTTGGTAGGACCTTGTAGGACCTTGTCGAGATGCATCTACAAGATTGAGGAAAGTCTTCTGTTACTTTACATGCTCTTTTTTGTATAATAGCAATACATAGTTTACAGAGTACTTCTGGGGGACAGCTATGTCAAGTAAGCTCTGTGATCATATCTTGTGATGTGTCAAATGAACTTTGTTAGATAATGTCATCATACCTTCCCTGAGACATTTCAGAGAAATGTTATGGATTATATAACCACAGCTTGAAACTTAATATTAAAAAGAAAATAATATTTTGCAAGTTTCCATCTTTTTTCCATTCTTTGGTTTGGTATTTTAACTTTCTCCCAGTGTTAGCACACTGAAATCTGGTACTGAAACTTAATGGGAAAGGACCCTTGATCTTTCTTTTTCTTTGTTTTCTTTTTCTTTCATGAATGTTTTGGGGATTTTTGAAGCTACCCTTGCAAAAATCTTAAAATGTCTGTTTCCTTGACATTCCTGGTTATGTGGAAAGGACTAGCAAGCCTCCCTTCCTTTCTTCCCACTGCTAAGTGTGGCCAAGTTTTTACATCATGAGAACTGAGGTAGAGGAGAGATCAGAGAGGCTTTTTAAACTGAAGAAGCATGTTTACATTTTTAATTTGTAAAAACTGTTATTCATCATAACTGCTCCATTGCAGATGTTAAGCTAGAATGCTCAGATCTTTAAATCCTGTTCCCTTTATGTGTCATGAGGTACTGAACAAAATCAAGAAAAGGGCGAAATTGGTGCTCGCGGGTAATCTGTGGCTCTCCTAGGACAGTTGTGCTGGCCTTGCATGCCTGGGTACAGTGTAAGGGTGTCAGGGCTGGAAGGTGGGATGTGAACAAAGGATTGTAGGATGGAGAATGGAAGGCTGAAAGCAAGACATACGACCCACTAAAGAAAGACTATAAGGGGAATAAGAAAAGAAAGAGTGTCAAATGTTGTGTGAGATAGGAAGAGTATATCATCACGGGAGTGGCAGGAATAACAGAATTCAGCTGAGAGGATTAATTTCCCAAGAGATGTCTGGAAATACAGAGGCAAATGCCATGGATTTTTTTTAGAGGTGGATAGATAAATTAACAAATCAACCTGTAAAAAGTTTAATGTTTACGGGAGAGTGATGGTCTATACTTGGTGTTCTTCTGCTGTATGTAGCCCTGACTTGATAGTCAGAATCACTAGTCATTGCTTTCTGAATATATCAGTCCCCATTTGTCCTGCAGCTTCTTTTATTTTCTTTATTTGTTGAAGAGAAGAAGAGCAACTTTGAAATATTATGAATTCTATTATTTATTACTATTTGAATCTGATGACATACCTTTCCTCTGCTTATCAGTTACCAGTCACAGGCAGCCTGTTGAACCAAGTACTTGACTTATAACTGCTGCCCACCCTGCAGGTAAATCCACCAAGCAGGCTTCCAGCTGGTTTAATTTTTGATTTTTTTTTCCCAGCACTGTGCTTTTTATGGAGGCTTTTTTCTTCCTTTTTTTTTTTTTTTTTTTTTTTAGTATAAATTTGGATGTGTAAGTTTTCAGTGCCGTCTTGGGAGGCTGTGACCACTGGCTAGTTCTCCTGATTTGTTCAGTAAATGCTGCTTCAACTCACTGTTAATGGGGAAAAAAAAATCCCAACAAATAAAATATTTAATGCTATGTGTAAGTTTTTGTTTCTTTCTTGTCACAGCATGTATGTTGTATTGCACTTACTGGTGTAATCTATCTTGATACTGAATTTGGAATAGTCTTGCCTGAGAGAAATTAGAGTCTAAACAAATACAGACGAGAAGTGTAGAAAAGGAGCTTAAGCATAGTGGAGTAATTTGACTAAGAAGTGTAGAAGTCTGGTGTGAGATCTGGGAACAAAATCCATCTGCCATAGTTTAATGTTCTTCCCCTCATCTCCACTGCAATAATTTCTTGACATCTAAGCACGATGGTTATTTAGATATAAAGTTTGTGATTTAGTGTTTTGAGTATGTTTTCTTCTGTATATTTCTGTTTTGAGAAATAGGTATGTTGTGGCAGGTTAAGAAGAGATAATTGTAGAACAGTAGCACTGTTTGGATACAGTGGCATAGTGGTTCCCCTTTTGTAGGGACGGATCTCATGGGAGGCTGAAAATCTCCTTCACACTGGCATATGTAGTGAAGTCTCTAGGAACTGGATTTTAAGTACTATGATTGCTTGAGGTTTTATAATAGGATAGAGATCCACCTGTATAATGGCATCTTTGTGGTATTTTAAGGTGGGTAGGAGTTTAATGTTGGCAATAGCTAATAGCCCTTTTGGAGTTGTTCATGGGAAAGCGTCACATCTCAATAATTTCACTAGTGGTCTGCAGGAAAGAATAGATCAGGAATCATGGATGCTCAGAAGAGAATTTGTAAACTGCAATCTGACAATTTTTCAAAATGGAATTAGTCTAATGAAGAATAATTCAGAAAGATGGTGGACTTCTCATGGTGACAAGAAAGCATTGCATGGGAAATACATGAAATGAAATGGGTGAATCTCGTAACTTAGAGCAGCTTTGAATTGGAAGCAGTGAAAAATATTGACAGAGCATTACATGACTGAAACAGATGAAGATTAAAATTATTAACCTTGCTACAAAAATTTAAAAACCCACAGTGATGGGTGAATCTTTCGGAATTGGAGAGGAAAGGCTGGGTAATTGATCGGGCAGCTGCAAAACATCAGTCTGGCTGAAGTGGAATGATTCAAGAAATAGTGTTGAAAAAAGATTAAAGGAAGAGAAAGTGATCTAGGATTGAATGTGCAAACTCAAGCAGATGGTCACATTACTGACTTAGCCTTCTGAATCGGGTGATACAAGATTCGGGGCTGGTGAACTTTTCTCATCTTTCCTTGTATGAAAGGGACAATGCAGAGGGGAGTTTTTCAGAGTCTGAGTTGAAGTCCACGAGAGAGGACAGCAGAGATATGTCCCATGCTGTAATCACACCTTTGCAGAATAGATATAGCATGGAACAAGTGAGCGGGGATGCAATGCAGTAGAGTTGTTAGCAAATTCCTAAAATACATGGAATTACATCAGAGGTATATTTGTCATACTGGGGCTGTTAAGAAGCTGAAATCAGCTTACCAGCAGTTTTGTGTTTAATTTGATATTCATACTTTATTGCAGATGTTTTACACCACTCCTGTGTCACTGTGTCAGATGCAGAGTTCGCCATTACTAACAATCATTACAGGCAGATAAATTTATTTTTAGACACTGACAGCTGAACTTGGCATTGTTTTGCGATTGTAGGACCACAGAAGCTAATTGGTGAGAATAATAAAATGAGTCATCTCGGTTGGAAATATGTTCAATTGCAGTCATTTTTAGTAGAACTCAATCAAGAGAATACTAGCACACGCATATACAAGGCTAATGTGTGCTGAAACCAAATTTGATATTGTTTCATGCTGACACAGTGGAATAAAGAGCCAGAAGAGGAAACACTGAAATTAGACGTAGACAGTCAATCTGTTTTCAGTGTTGTGTGCACATTCATATCACTAGTAAGTAGTTTATTTGAGGAGGTGGTTAGTATTGTGCAATTGAATGATACAGATACCTACAATATCACTGCGGTACCTAGTTGGGTCGAACTCAGTCACACATTTGTTTCTCCATGAAGCAATTTGCAGAGCACTGAAGATGCTCTTGTTACCTAGGTTGCTGCAGCTGCTCATTAAGGTTTGTTCTTCGCCTTCTGATTGTGTTTATTTCCCTCTGGTATCTGTGGAACCCATAGAATGTACTGTGCCTGAGACAATCTCCTCAATGTTGGTCTGTGACTCCTAGACAAACTCTGCTCTGCCATACAGCATCACTCGATTCAAGTGGTGCATAAGAATTTTTTTGTCTTGTACATTGTGCTTGTTTTCTGACAGGCTCTTTGTATCATTGTTCTTTAGTGAAGACTTTCTGAGAAGTGCAAAGTATGAATCTATGTGACTCAAGATGGTTTGAGGTTTTTCAAATTTCTTTTTTTTTTTTTTTTTTTTACTGCCATATATCTTTACTACTGCAGATCATCATGACTTTGCTATAGGCTTGCAAAATTATTTTGATGTCTATTTTGGAGAAAGACAAAGAGATAACATGGTGGTTGTACTAGTGGCCTGCTTCATAGTGCTGTGTCAAGAATTATTAGCTAGTCTGGTCTCCTGGAATTCCATCTGTTCTGCATGGAATTTTCTATCTCAAAGCATAATTCCACTGAATAATGTTGAATTCTTAAGAAATTACTCCTCCTACAGGATAAAACTAAAACTTGTACAGTAAAATGTGTCCGGAATGTGTGACCAGAAAAGTCTTCCTTCTTTCTTGTCCTATGGGAAGTTCAGGTATGCATAAATCCTCCTGACACAATTTTTCTGGAGAAGTTTTTGGCCTTATAACGATGAAGCTTCTAATGTGGTCTATGAAAATGCTCAGAACACTTTTCACCAACTGTCTAATACTTATTTTCTTCATGCAATAAGTAACAGTATTACCTGTCCTCTATTCCATGTTATATTAACAACAATGTAATGTACTTGACATCGCTTACAGGTTTCCCCACTGTCTAAATAGATTGCATCCCAACAGTTTTCTGGATCATTCCAGTTTTGTTTCTTGGTATCATCAGTCTTGTTACTCTCTGTCTGTCCTTTCTCCATTTCAAATGAAAGGCCAAAATGGCCATTTCACTTCTGCCGAAGCCTTACCATTGTTGACTGTAAAATCACTACTCCTTTCCTTATTAGCCTAACTTTTGGCATCTATAAAATGGCCTAGTGTTACTGACTCCTTAGCAGTATTTGGTTAACTGTAACCAGTATAGCACCATTGTCTTTTCATTGCTTTTAATCCTGCATCCCTACCTAAGGAATGTGTACTGTGCTAAGGTTCTTTTCAGTTCTTTATAGGTTGTTATGCCTTAAGAGAGTCAGAACACTAATTTCCACTGGCCAAGGACATTACTATTAATATTACTTTACTATTCCAATGGTCATGTCCTACCAAGAAGATAGTGCAGCTGTGGTTCAAGCTCTGATACAGTAATCAGAAGTTTGAGTCCTTTTCTTGCCTCTGTCACAGGCTTCCTTTGTGTTCAGATATCAAGTGCCTACAGAGTAATCTCCCTAATAGGATGGTATTTCAAATTAGGTTTTGGTAGCTTATTGAAGACACTGGTTGATCAGTCAATAGCAGAAACAACAGTTAAAGTAAGTAATGCTATGCTCTGAGTATTTGTTTTGTTGGTATCTCCAGTAGGATTGTTGAAAAGATATGCAATTACTGTTGATTGTAGTTCTTACATGTCATGTGCATGGTGTTTAATAAATCCTATGTGTCAAGGCTTTGTTGTTGGCAGGGATTTGGAGAAGGATAAACACTGTCTTAATTTGTTACTTCACTTTTGCATTGTTGCTTTTTGCCTTCTTCCAAAGCACAGAAAGAACGAGGCTCTGGGGCAACTAGTAGCACAGCTTCCATCGACACTGAAAGTTGACTTATGTGGCACTTGGTGTGTCTTATTCAGAAGCCTAGCATTTAAAAAATGGTCACATTTTTAATTTTGTTTGTTTGTTTGTTTTGGGGAAGTCAGATAATTAGGGTCACCTTAGAGGACTAATTTGTGAATCCTCATTAGCATATGATTGCTAGTAATTCTGCAAGTCTTGTACTAGATGGCCTATAGAACTTACACATTTTTATTCTACACTTTGATCTAGTGCTTATCTCAATGAGGAAAAGGGAAGGTAAAGTAAAATTTGTAAGTCAAGAAGTATTCTACAGTTTCCTTAGGCAGAAAGCAGTTTGTACTGGCTAAATTTCTGTTTATAAATCTACTTTTAAATTGTGTGTGGCACCTATATACATTACAAAGTTCAGTTGCACAGCTGAATGGTAAATGGGATGTGGTGAAGCAGAACTGTGCAGATGTGGAGTTTGAGGAAGCTATTAAAGACTGAGCTATTAAAGTCTGCTGGAGATCCTGATTTATAGCATATGGCAGTTGATGGAAACCTTCCACTAATTGCAGTGTTTGCCATATAAAACAGCAGTAGAAGTGAGTTTGAATGTACAAGCTTAACATACATGTTTTAAACTTTGAATGCTTAATTTTGCCAATGTGACATTCTCTGTTCCATATGCAGTTTCAGAATTGGCATACTGTCATGGAGCAGCAGAAACACTGAGTCAGTATTGCATCTTTAACAGAGGTAATTATGTATAATGGGTCAGATTAGGAAGAGCACTAATTATTTAAATTAGTAGTAGTTCATGTTTTATTTGCAGCATTCACTGCAAAGGACTAAACTATGAAGTGTAAAATATAAAATCAATGAAAGTACCTGAAAAAATGTTGCCTATGCAGATGTCAAGGTCATGACAAAATGAGTTGAAGAACCTTGGCCAGAAGCACATGCAGTATTTCTAAATAAATGTATTATTGTGGTATATTGCTACTTAATTTATCATCAACTTTTCCTGCAGAGATTTTTAGCAGTAGTAGATGCTCCAATATTGTGCTTTGTTTGCATGACTACAATAAAAGACTTGGAGGTTGTAATGACATAGAGTGTAAACATACAGTACAAGACATACAGTATGAAATGATATTTTTGCATTCTCAAATAATGCAAATAAAGACAACACTCAGTCTTGGTCTATTCTTTGACTCCTTACTAAACCAGTACTGGATATTAATTAAGACAGTTTTAAAGTATGTGTAATTATTAAATATTTAAGGCACTACAATGTCCAGAATAAAATAATACACCCAAATAACACACAAAGGATATTATAAGAACCAACCAAACCACCACCTAGCAGATTCACAGAAAAATGCCATGATGCAAATAGTCTACCCTCAAAATCACAGCTGTGTCCATATTAAAGCAGTGCTAACAGCTATAGCACTGTAGGTGATGCCTACTTGTAATAATTAAGCCAGCCAGTTTTAGTCCTTTAATAGAATCAACATGTTTAGAAGGTTAAGAATTAGTCAAAACTGACTTCACATGGAGATACCAGTTTTTAGGGTGTAATAGGACAGAGTAATGCTGTCTCTTACAAGGAAATGTCTGTATGTGTATACATGGCTGTTCTGTTCAGTCATAACTTTTAATTTTGGTTCAACTGCTGTTCAACTGCTGTTGGAAAGATATACCTAGTAAAAAATTTCATGTTGAAGCTAACATGCTCACATCTTTACGTGAAATATTAACTTCTTCTTGACTTGGTAGTGTATGCCTCGTAATCTTAGGAGAGTTCAGTGCATTTCACAGAAAAGTCAAATGATATCTGTGGATGAATGTAAATGCTATTAAGCAGTTTTGAGAACTTTGTGTTTTAATATTGTATCTTGATAGCAAACTCATGCTTTACCGTCGTTAATCTTGTCTTCTAGAATGCAGTTCTGAGCATGCAGATTGCCGAGTGATAGCTACTGTTGGCAGCATTTTGATTGTACAAGTAATTTTTAGCTGTAGAAACTGTTATGGTGCTGTTTAAAGGTGTTTATGTGGTGTGGAGTTTTTTGGTTTTTTTTTTTTTCCAGTATTGAGTTTTCTGCTAAAACATTAATTTGATTGTTTAGTTTCTGTGAGTATAAAGATTTCATGAAAATCATGAAGTATTCCATAATGATTAGACATAATTAAGAATCTGCTGTGTGCTGCTTTTTTCAATAACTGTCCTTGCTTTTAAAAACTGGATGTTTATAAGTAGGACTTTGTCATAGATAACATCCACCTGTTTTTTCAGAATGTTTCTTGAAGAATCAGAATGATAAATACAGTAGTGGGCTTATCAAAACTTGTGATGTTTAAGTCAAGCAGGTATCTGACAATACAAAGCATAATATCATGTTGGTGGAAGATACAATAACTTTAAAAATGTCAACTGGTGTACTGGCTGACATATAAGGATTTCTCAGGATTAATCACAGAATCATAATGTATTACTCCAAGATGGCACTTGGTCATGATCGTAAAGCACTGAATATGACTGTTTATATTAGCCTTAGCTGCAGATTGCCTTCAACAAGTTCATTTGCAAACTTGGGAAGGAGAATAGCTTTCTGACTTGGGTTATCAGTTGAGCAATCTGAATTCCCTTTCTGCTGTCCTGTAAGCATATTCTGTTATTCTAGGGAGGTAGTATCACTTTTGCCCTTTACCTCCTCATCTGTGGAATACTGATAATGGAACTTCCAAATTCCCAAGAATGTTATGAAGCGGATTAGACTGTGAACTAAAGGATAAATGAGAATGAATGGAAGTAGCTCAACTAACTGGACAGCAAGTTGAATTCACTCTTACTTGCAGTAAATACAGATATATCTGAGATTGTGCCCTACTGCTGTTAAAGAATAATAGAGTGTTTTGGATTATAAAATACATTAAAGATCATCTAGTTCCAACTCCCTGCTGTGGACAGGGACACCTTCCAATATACCAAGTTGTTGTTATTTTGCCTTGTGCATTTGATAATGAGCTGAGACACAACTGCATGCATAGACTTTGTGTGGTTAATGGTACTTACTTTCCCTTACCTTCTTGATACCTTTTCTTCTGCATCAAAAAAAAAAAAAAAAAAGCAAAAATATCAAAGACAAATCAGTGTCTTTAGGCTTACAAATGAAGGCTGCTGTGGTGATAGTGAATTGGGATGGAAATACTAACATTTTCCAATTTCCCATAAGGAAACTGGCAGGTATGTATGAAAGGGATGATTATTCAGCAAAATAAGAATAATAGACATATCTGGCAGTGGAAATGTCTGCAGGAATTTTAGGTCTGTGTTATTCTCCTTCCAAACTGTGCTGGAGTTTTTTCAAGACTACTACATTTGATATAATCTATATATTTTGTAGTTGTTTTGAATGTGAATTTTAAATCAAACAAGTTTGTTAGCGATGGCAGAATACAGATACTGTGGGTTTCTTTAATCAGCATTTAATTAGATCAAATATATACTAAACTTGGAATATGGACACTGAATATGACAGAAACACACTGTTGTTTATTAACGTGATCAATTATTGATCAATAATTAACTTGATCAATTACAAAGACCTGTAACTCTGTTATGCAAACTGTGGGGTTTTTTTTACTTTTTTCGGCTGGGCACTTAGTGCATAGACAAGTTTCTACATGACTTAAAACATAGTTTTTCTAAAGAGTTTAGATTCCTACAAGTGATTACATTTTGGCATTAAATATCTGTACTTGAAGTTGGCTTCTTGGAATTGCTTTAATTTTCATCTCTGTTTAATTTATTGTGATAGTAACTCGGTATATGACAGAGATGTTTAAAATACACTAATGTTCTTGGCAGCATCTTTGTGTTGCTTCAACTGCTGAATTTCCATGATCATATGAGGAGAGTTAGGAAAGAGGTGGCTAGGGATATTTTTGGATAAATAATGAAGTATTTGCTTAAATTTCGAAAGCTGCAGTTATAACCCTTTGAAATATTAATGTGTTTCATTAGTTTTAATCTGACAATGACTGTCAGCAAAAATTATGGTGATCTAAAACCTCACCTATTTTAACATATGAATGTGAAAAAGCTCAGAAGAGATAATGAACTAGTTTGAGACATCTCATGATTAAAGATTTAAGAATATCTGAAAAATGTTTTTCTTTAGTAGACATTTAATTTGATACACACTGTAGCTTTTTTTCGTTCAAGAGCAAAATGACCTTCAGTTAAGGTCTATTTGGAGGTGTGACTAAAAGAAGGAAATTATACATTTTTAGCTCTCCTGATACTAAAAGTGGATAGTATTTGCTGATTTGAAAACAGATTTAGAAAGACAGTGCTGAAATGCTTGCCCACTAACCAGGCTGCTCCAAATAAATGGAATGGAATTATGTATCTTAATATAATTCTGCAACACAATCAAATTGCTTGTTCATAAAAATCTTTGGAATCAGTAGTCAGTAAATGTTGGAAGACTGAATCCAGGATAGAGTTTATATTAGATTAATGATGTGCACTGAAATGCAAAGTAACTTAGAGCTGGGTGTGTATAACACCTTTCACTTCATCTGACAATTGTGTCACATCTTCCTTAACCTTTTGTGCCAATGTTATCAAACTCTCTAACTAGAATGAGAAGTTCCACAGCTATGTATTTAACAAAATAACCTGTATACTCTGTATACTGCACAGCAAAAGAAGATAAAATGTTTGTAAAGTGAATTGAGAAAGTTTATGTCAGGAAGTTTAACAATTGCTATATTCTTGTTCTTAATTGTCCAACAGTCAGCACTTACATTATATATGTATTCTTGGTGATTATGCATAATTGGTTTGCAGGAAAGGGTATGATGCTTTAAGGTCATTAACTACGTCAGGGACTTGCTTCAGACCAACTTATATTTCTGCTGCTGTTAGCATAGGATAATTTTTGTAGACGGACACACAGGACACTTTTCAGACTTTCTCTAAAAGCACAGTATACAAAGGTAGAAAATAGGACAGTAATGAAATTGGTAGTTCATTCAATAGAAAGTAGCCTTAGTATGTTTGCTGCTGTGCGCTTGGCTATGAAGGTACAATGTTAGCATCTTCTCTAGTGACCCTTTGTGGAGACAATTCTAGCATAGCATATGATGGTGACAGGGCTACTGGACTTTACATTCTTATGGTGTGGTTTTTTAGGAAGAAGGTCTGGGAAGAGAAAGGAGAATGTGTTTTAATAGCTGCAATTTTAACACCACTTTCTGCTTGGAAAGAAACTTTTATTTGAGTCAAGTAATAAAGATTAGGAAATAATAATTTTGCACTTTAAAAGAGAAAACCAAACACACCCCCTACCTACCTCAAAAATGTTCTGGGTTTAATAGTTGCTACTTTTACAAAGACTACACAACAAATCTCTAAGAGTTTTGGTCTTCTAAATCCTTGATTTTGGCCTTGAGGATTTTTAGTTTGTTAATTGTACATTGTGAACTGCACATATAACATGTGCACATATTCCATTTTTCTTGATTTCATGTCTGACTGGAAGCAGTTATTACTTTTTGCTTCTAAAATTGACAGTGTGTCATTGACTGTGTATCATAAGTGATATGCAGCTTGAGCACTGTGTCTGGTATACAAGGAATATAGGTTGACCTAGACTTAGGGGTAGGGTTTGCTACATGGGAACAATTATAAAAGGTAACATGAATTAATTTTAAACTATCTGATGAAACTCTTTAGAATCTCTAGTTCTTTTAAGAACTAAATACACCTTAATTTGATTTAATTACCAGAATTAAGTAAATTAAACCTAATAAGTGCCAGCTTGGTCTAAAATTGGTGTTTACTTGAAATTATTAATTTCAATTTCAATTCAAACATTTATTTAATTTGATGAACTTCTCTTAATGTCCTTATGTAAGAAGCTGTGTGTGAGGATGACTTTTTTTCCTAAACTTGCCTGCCTTAACATGTGGGTTTTTGTAGTCTCATCCTGTTCTGCTTCCAATTGCATGTTTCATCCTGCAATTTAATTGTTGTATTACATTTTGTTTACAGTGTTAAATATGACTTCTTCATAATCATTCATGTGAAATTTATTATTTTGAAACTCTATTTTTTTCATAAATGAATGGAGAGAAAGCACAGGGTGACAACTTTTTGTATTCTTAAACAGAGAAACTTTGCTAGAAGATAGAATCATTGCTACAAAGCTTTCTTCTTTTTAACTTAAACCATGTTACTGGAAAGGGTTATGCTACTTTGGAGTACTGTGATTTACATAAGGATTTGCTTCTGTTCTTTCAGATTTGTTGTGAGACGTCCTTCAACTGTAGTACTACAAAGTTTTAGTCCCATAGAAATTGCATTTCATACATACTGACTTCTGTTACAAGGATAGGCAAATGGGAAAAGCACATACCTAGTTGTTGTTTTATTTGATTTGCCCATGTTCACAGCTCAGAGAATAAAAATTCTTCTGAGATTTGATTCTGGTTGTGTTCAGGGGTAACTGTTTCTGAGTTTAGCAATGATTTTGTGAATGCTTCTCCAGGTCTTGTTGAATCAGAAGCATAACCACTGTTACGTATTCGTTTGTTTTTTGGTAGGATGATGAAGTGGTTCTGCAGTGCACTGCAACTGTTCACAAGGAACAACAGAAATTGTGTCTTGCTGCAGAAGGATTTGGCAACAGACTTTGCTTTTTGGAATCCACCTCGAATTCTAAGGTACTGCTGAGTGTTTTAAGTGTCATGTATGAAGCAATGATATAGTTAGAATATTGTTTGCTTTGATGTACTATATAAAAATCTTTCTAGGAGAGTGTAAAAATCAAATCTATCAATTATATAAGGGACATCTAATCCCTCTTTGAAGTTTAATTCTTCCTTTGTTACGGTCTTTGACTAAATTCACTGTGCTTTCTGGCTTCGGCTCACTTTAAAACTAGTCAGCTGCAGAAGTCCCACTCAGTAATACGGTTGTTATTTTGGTTGTTGCAACTCTGTTGTAGTAAGCTGTAGTTCAGTTTTTGTGTACTGCAATTCAAGGACATGTTTGATTACTCTGATTTTAATTTCACAGGAAAGAGAGCGGTTATTCTGTTTGTGATAAGTTTTTATTCTGTCACGTTTACCTTGAGATAATTATTACTTTAAGTCCTTCTAATTCCATAGCTGAGAAGAGTATTCATGCAAGTATCAAAATTAATTGCATCTAATCAGTAGGTTATCTAGGCCTACTATAACTCTGTTATATATGCAGTAATTGCAAAAATTAACTTTTCAGTTTGTTGCAAAGGAGAGTTTTCCTTCACAATCACATATGGTCAAATAAATATTATGAAGACGAAGATGTACTTTCTGAGTACAGAACTGGTTTTATGACCAAAGTAGTGGGTATACTTAGATGTTTTATTTAGGGAGAGTGTTGCTTGACATACTTGGGTTTTCTTCAGCTAAACTAAAAATGTTTGATGAGAAAATAAAACAAAGGAAAAGCATCTGGAGAGACGTCTAGATTTATCTTTCCAGCTTCCACAACATCACTTTGATTCTCTCTAATACATTGCAGAGTAATGCTTCATTTTCTGTCTCATCATTTTGAATGTATTATTCATGTTAATAAATTTTTCACGAAGATATTAATAATTCATTATAATAGCAGTGATCTTGAATTCATTCGTGCCACTCTGTTTTAAGTGAATCTTTTTAAGAATAAAAATGTGCTGGGATAGAAGTGATTGCAGTGCTATTTGTCTGTGAGACCAGAAAAATCTATTTAATTAATTTATTACCATTCAGTAAATTTGGATATTAAAGCTACAGTTTCTGTCTCACTATACAAAGCTCCTCAACATTCTTGTCTGTAATGAATACAGTGTAAATTTCATGTCAGTTTCCTGTGCTTGCTTGTTAGTGCTGCTTTTTCTCCATGTTTTCTGAAGCAATATTTATTTTGCTCTTTCTACCTGATCTAAGGGGAAAAAAGCAAACAAAAGAAAACCCAGGCAGCTCATCTTTGGTTTTGTTTGGTTAGTTTTTTTTTTAAGGGCTGACAATTTCTAGGATGAGCTCATCTGAAGTAGATTGGAGATATAAATACTGAGGGAGCCTTAAAATTACCAAATCCTTAAAGCTGACTGTAAACCAGAGTAAATAAAAACATTTTTCTTCCTAAAGTCTGTGTCTATATAATATTGCTGTTGCATTGTATAAGGAAAAGCATAGCATACAAGAGGCAAAGGATAAACTGAAAAAGGTTCCAGCAGAGTTCTTGAGCCATTTAAAAAATTTCCTAGCCTGTCTTCAAGACTATTTTCTAGTTGTAATGGGCTTGTGATGCACTTCAGTGTGAACAGTAATGTGGCATCTGAATTACAGGCAAGTATCAGGGATGAGTTACCAAATCAAGCACCAGTTATAAGCCAAACACAAATAAGACAGCTTAGCTATTATCCTGGACTTGCATTCTTGAGAATGCTCATACAGTCCCCAGCTTTTCTCCAGTATCCTTCAAGTTGTGTCTCCTGGTGGTGTAGCTGATGTGTTACTAGCACAGATTATTTGCATGCACTTTCTTGTCCCAGGATCATTGAATAATTCACATTACAAAAATAACAGTCTAATTAATTAAAATTAAGGCATATATTGATAGAAAACTTTGACAACTACTGACCATTAATACTTATCTAATTACAGCAATAACACTGACAGGCCTATGATGAAAATTGCTAAATGAAAGTTATTTTTTCAGTTCAAGTTTACAACACAGGTAGTTCTTTGGAGGACCATATAGATTCTCTTGGCATTGGAGAAGAACAGCAGATTTTGAAAACATCATAATATCAAAAGATGGATGATGATTGGCTAAATTAACAAACACTTTAATAAGCATTATCAGTTCATATGTGATCACATTTCAAAGCTATTTCCAAATGCCACTTTTCTCACTTCTTTTGGAAGCAATCCATGCTTGTCAAATCACTTTACTGAGCAAAAATATCTTCTTTATTTCTTAGATCTGCAAATCTGTTGTTTTTCTGTATATCTTGTAAGGTGTTGGAATTTTAAATAAGTATTTCTTCAATATTTAGAGCTACGTTATAGCTTGTTTTTAGGCTTGAACTTTGTTTGTAGCAAATGGCAAATCACCTTTTGTTATTAAATTTGATATGAGATTCTTTCTAAGAAATGCATTTTATCACAAAATGGCTTTTTATTTAATCAAATTTCAAAATACAGTTATATTTCTAAGATGTGAATGTTTTCTGCTAATTGACTTGACCATTCTTGCAGGAAGAGAGATGATAGATGAGGATGTTCTATGATTCCATGGTTCTTTGATGTTTACCCTTGAGAAGAGGCTTCAGGGAGACTGTATAGGAGCCTTCCAGTACCTAAAGGGGCCTACAAAAAAAGAAGGACCTGAAAGGACTCTTTATCACAGAGTGTAGTGATAGGATGAGGATTAATGGTTTTAAAGTGAAAGAGAGTAGATTTAGATTAGATATTTGGAACCAGTTCTTCACTGTGAGGGTAGCGAGGCATGGGAACAGGTTTCCCAGAGAGGCTGAAGATGCCCTGTCTCTGGAAGTGTTCAAGGTTAGGTTGCATGGGGCTTGGATCAACTTGGTCTAGTGGAAGGTGTCCCAGCCCAAAGCAGAGGGGTTGGAACTAAATTATCTTTAAGTTCCCTTCCAACCCAAACCATTCCACAATTCTATATAGTCTAGAAAATGCTGAGTAAAGAGGAAAACTACTAACTGCAGACTAAGCAATTTTTAGTCCATCATGGGAGAGTATTGGCCGCCTTTGCTGCCAGGGCACTCTGTGGATTTAGGCCAACCTTACTGCTCTCAGACCCTTGAGCTGCCTCTCAAGCAGTCAGGCCTGAGTGGATCAAAGGGTACTGGTTCTTTGTATAGCAAATTTATTCTTGATTTAAAATGAATTATTTGAACCAGAGGATTGGATTGCAGTTGTGAAGGACAGAGAGACTAAATTCTTTATTAGTGATAGCAATAGCCTTGGACAAACTACTGGTATGTCTTTGCAACAGTTCTTTAGAGTTCTACCAAGGACTATTCTCTAGCTTTGGCTAATAAAGAGATAAAAGGTGTTTGCACTTTATTTCATTCATTATTTAAACTTGACAAGGCAAGTAAGATTAGTTGCCACACATGCTCTGTAAATGCAGTTTATCTTTTACTTTTGGTAATATAGTAGCTTCCTGATTTTCGTTCAGAGTCTGTCACCAAATTGCTCAAAATGCTCCCATGTCTTCAAGAGCAAAATGACAGAGCAGCAAGATGTCAAGTCTAAATGATGTGTATTAATAGGAGATAAGTCTGAATATAAAACAATCAGTTTGTTACAAGATAAGTGCATGATTCCTTAATCTATAGAAGTGTAGTAGCCCAAATGAAAAAAATTTTATATTTGAATATACCAAATTAAAAGCAGATATATCTGAAAATAGATGTTCTAGAGACAGGTTACATGTTCCAGTGGTGTAAGAGTATCACATATATTTAAACTATAAAAAAAAGAGAATATTCAGAAAGTTCCAACAGCAATGATAGCAAAACCCACAGGAGACATGCTAAAGAAAAAATTTAAACTACTTCATTTTCTTATCTCACCCCATTATTCCTCCAGCAGATCTTGTCAAATCTATAGCATAATTTTAATTTTATAATTAAAAAGGAGAAAATAAAGAGATGTGTGTCAGAAAAAGAGAGCAAAAAAGAGCATAAACTTCTTTCTGACAATGGTCTATAGGTAATTTTGTTTCATTAGTGTTTGCTATGCTTTTAAGTCTTGCTTCTGTGAGTCACCATCCCTTTCATTAAAAGAAGCATTATAAATAGATAATAATATAATAATAATAATGACTGGTAAGATGTATTTTTTTACACTTGAAAATTAGTGTGTTGCTTTTTATATATAAACCGTTAGTATGAGGAAGTCCATTAAAAGATTATGCTGTCTGCTATTGAAGTAATTTTTCTTTAGCCTTAAATGATGCATGGAGTTGAAAAGCAAATAAGATGAAACTATGGTCTAAGAGCTCCTGAAAAATATACTCGTACATGGCACAGAATGACAAATACTCAGATCTGGGCCAGTCACAAATGTAGTTCTAATCCATTGTGAACCACTTCATGGCAGAGTACTGAGAATGAGTTATGCTTTTCTGATGGCATAAGGAGTTTTTTTCTCCTGTTTTTATAGTAAGTGATAAACGCATATGATGCTCTGAAGTATAGAAGAATTACTTTACATCGTTAAAAAGAATGGGTATAAACAATGGTTTGTGGTTGAGTTTTTTTTTTTTTTCCTCAAACTCTCAGCAATTTGGAGTTGAGAGAGGAAAGGGTAACATAGGATTTTGATGATCTAAATAAAGCCTCCCAATTTTTAGTATTTTTTTCTCATTTTTTAAAAAAGAGCAATGCCTGATCCTATGGTTTCAGTTTTCTACTGAGTTGTGAGTTACGTTGGATGTGATCAGTTACATGGCCAAGTGTCCAAAAGCTTATTATACCCTTTGTAATTCTATTTGTAAAGTGAGGAAATGATTCACGTGAGGGTAGGACTTTGATAACTTCTTTTTATATTAGTGCTTGCTTGGCTGCAACTAGGAAAGATTCTGCAAGTTTGGTACTGGTTTAGGGTAGTCCAATCATGTGAGTCTTTCTGCCCCATGACCCAGAGCTAGGTACATCATTGATGTTCCATTCTTTGTTAGTCCCTAGATGCTACTGTTTTGTGAGGGGATACAAAATAAAGCTTGATGGTAAGACTGACACACTGTTTCCAGGGCTGCCAAATACCAATTCTTTGAGGTTTTTATTTGTCCTCTTTTTTCGGTCTGTTTTCAACAATAGAATCAGCAGCTTTCTGACAGCTGAGAAACAATACCCATGCTATGTGCAGCTTTTGGTTGTGTAGATCCAAAGGTATTTTTTAAAACAGCACATGGTGTCCATTAATGTATGATGCAAGTAGGTGTTTTTTGAGCAGTTACTGACATAATCAAATATTAAGTTTTAAAAAATTTGATTCACAGTGATGAATCAAAAGAGCATGGTCTGCTTGTATATATAGTGGATCATTCTGGGAATTTGCTGTAAGGTAAGGTGAGTTTTTTGACTATTGATAGTTGCTGTGGTTGCCTTCTGTGCTTATGTTTCCATTGCGTCCTTCTAAAAAAGTCAAAAAAGACTGTCACAACTTTGTCAAAGCTTTGTAGCTGCATCTCCAAAGCCGTTGTAATTGCCTTTGTGTCATGTTGCCAAAATGTTCATATTTAATGGCAAAGTTACCACTTAATCTTATCTAACCTCAAGTTGAGAGGACTCCATTTAGCAGACATTCACTGAAATCACTGATTTTAATAATTCAAATAAAGAATTGTTAATAAATTTATGCGTATTTACATGGTACTTGCCCTATTTTCATATATTAATCATAGGTACAGGCATAGATCAGATAGGATTTAGTTCAATGAATCCCTCTTTTGCTGCAAAATGCTTCTGTACAGAAGCAATATAGAGAAAAACATAGTGTGTTTCATTAGATTTGTATGTAGTTTTATGTAATACATGATTGATGTCAATATAAATAACATATTTAGGTACACCAGATTCCATTCCTGAGCTTAAATGCAGATACGTAGCCATATCCATTACACCTGATTGTGACCCTTGCATCCAACCTGACAAACCATCAGTATTATTTCTTGAGGTGGAAAGTACATAATTTAAAATGAATATGAAACATTCAGACTAAGAAAGACACTGCATCAGATCACCAAGAATGTGAAGAAGAAACAGCTTTATATCTACTGAAAATTTAGTGTAGTGTTAGTAGGCATAATAATATGATTTTGCATGTTTGTATATACAGTGAGTTTTTAAAAAGTAAATGGAATATGTGATATCTTGCAAGGTATCACAAGTTAAGTAGTGTAATCATAATACTTAAAATCCAAGCAAACTTATTATTCTGATTGTTCAGATTGTGTCTCCTGTTCTGGAAGACATTTCCAATTTGAAATACAACCAGGAATGGATTATTTGGATATTACAGAAGTGTTCATTATTAACACTTCTGTGCGGTCAAAGACATGAAATAAAAGCTCATCCTATCTACAAACATTATCTTCATAAATGTGAGAGAGTTTGATTTCCAATCACACAATTTAATATTTAAAAGTTTTATATTAGTATAGCCCGTTCTCTGGATACGTTATCAATAATTTTACTTCGCTGGGGATAACTCTGCATGCATCAGTCTAGTGGTTTAGAATTCATGGGGATTTATTATAATACTTAAAATGTATTGTCTACTTCGAATTTTTTTGTCTCAACACTGAAAGAAAGAGTAGTATTGTGATATGTATGTATACATTATGTCTCTTATCAACTAACCAATGCAAAAAGAATTTCAAAATGCTCGTTTTTAATATTAATGGTATGGTTCATATTGTTATTAATGTAGGCCATTCAATGAAGAAACTAAACCTAAAGTTGTGTAATTTGTGAAATGTAACAAACAAAACAGGAATTGTAATATCTACAGTCAAATATGTAGTTTGACACTTTCTTAATTATCTAAATATTTGGTTCAAGGCAGAAACAAACCCTAAATGTTTTCCAGAAACACATATGATGATAGTTGTGGGGTTTTGTTTTGTTTGTTTGTTTGTTTCTTGTAGTGGAACAGATGTAGGAATTCAAACTCTAGTATGAAATAATAAATTAAGAAGACCTGAAAAATCCTATTAAATTAATTTTCATTTATAACTATATGTCCTGGTTAATGTTTAGACCTCTCGTTATTTAAAGATTAAAATATTAAAAGATGCTTATATTATGCTGGATAATCTTGTCTGAGATACAGCTGTGACACAAGGACCATGATGTAAGAATGTCAGATACGTTTTATTGGTTTAGTGAGATTTCTTCAGGCTTCTGAAAACCTGCCAGGTTGCTCTGATTTAGCTTCTGAGTCCTACCCTTTTTGGTAGACTTCCCATTGAAAAGGAGAGTTACTATTATTGCACGATGGCTTTCTCTATTTGCATTTTTAACATTTATGTTCAAAGTAATGCCCTCACACAGTTGCATAGTTGATGGGTTTTGGTAGTTTGTGCTTTTTTAGTATAAAAGTCTTGGGACTCAATAATCTTGGGAGAGTTAAGTTCACCAAATACACTAACTGTACTAAAATCCCACAAGAAAGTCTTTGAAAGATAAATAAATTGAGATATATAACAAAGTAGTATTTTGAGACAGGAGTTCTTATTTGCGGTAAAATTCATATCTGATTAAAGGTACAACCAATAACTGGTGCACATACAGCTTCAGACTTGCTGCATTACCCTGAGTAAGTGAACATGATAAGGTCACACAATGGCATATTTTGCTAAGTCCTGTAGAGTCTAGAATTTTAAATATTTTCTCTGATGAGCTTGTAGCAGAATGTACTTCATTAGTACATGCAGAGTAGTTATAAAGCAGTCATTTGAGTTTTAATTATGCTGATATGTAGCTGCACATCTGAAAACCTTGAAAAACAGATTCATAAATCTGTGTTTCAAGCTAAGAATGCATCAAAGTGGAAATGCTTATTCTAAGTCTTTTAGATGAACGTTTGTCTAAAGTAGCAGTTTCAAATTAGCTATGCAGCCCTGCTCAACACTTGAAGACTTAGTACTGTTAATTTGTGCTCAGTATTTTTAAGCACTGTTGAGCTAAATCTGGCTCACCAGATGCTTGTGAATAATCCTAATCCAATGGGTTCTCAGAAATTAGGAAGAAGAACTGTGGTCTATTGATAAGTGAGTCTATGTGTTTATTTGAGGTATAGAATGTAGTAATGTACCTGAAGGAAAAAGGACATGTGGCCCACCCAAACTTTGGTTATCTGAGATCATAAGCTGCATGGGGCTCAGACACAGGCCTCAGATGCAGGCTCAGACTTTGGCTACATCAGCCTGGGAACAGTGGACCTGAAGAATCGTCAAGGACAAGTTGCTCGTTAGAGTATAGATATAAAGGCAGCTGTGCGTTTGGGAAAGAAACTGTGTAAGCTTAAAAGAATGTAGCAAAGTAAAACGTGAAGGAGTATTTGAAACTGCAAGGCTTATGGCAAAAAGTACAGCTGGCGTTTAGAGAAAAGACCAATCAGAATTATTGTAACCAAGCTAGCTTTGCATTGCTTATAAAAGCCTAACACTTGCTAATAAAGTGGAGAGGTATGACCTAACCATATTGCTGCCTGTCATTTCTCTATGGTGCTCTCTCCGACATAGAATGTCAGTTATATCTGAATGAAAACAAACAAAAAAGAATATTACAGACTCTTTATTAGTTTATTTCTTCCTTATGACCTTGCAAAACTTATATTTTGGATGGTGATTTTCAAGATTGTAGACTTTTCCTCGTGGTATCCCCATGAAAAGATGATTTGTGCTTTTTTAACAGAGAATACTGTAGCTTGCTATCGTAACAAGTATCTGCAACATTTAGTGTGTTAGTTTAAAAACATTCTGAATTGAGAGGGGGAAAATGGTTAAGTGGAAATAGTTTGCAAGTTGGAGATGTATGTTTTGTGTCCCTATGCTTGAAACCCAAATGCAAATTGTTTCTAGTAACTTTTCTAATGCTTGCAGGGGAATTGCAATATAAAAATGCAACTTTTTCTGGGTTTCACAAGCAAAAGAACACTTCCTGTGTTTTGCATTAAAAAACAGAGGCCAGATGGTAAAAAGAGTGGTTGTGCTCTTAAAGAGTATGCAAAAATGCAGAAGATCAGAGTTGAGGTTGCTTTTCCTGGATATTTAATTAGTTTTGAATAATTGCTGAAAGTTTGCTATTTGTTTAAAAACTTGTAGGTGTGAGTGATTAACATGCGGTTGATACATGAACTATGATCCACACTCACAGCTTCAGTTTGTGTTTTTTTTACCTAACTGATATGTGATGGCAATCATACTGTGGTTTTCCACAGTGTGATTAGTAGCTTCAGATGTCCTCCTTTTTGTCTTTTTTGGCTTGGCCTTTTCAAATGTCATTCACAAACGAAAGGAGCTTTACAGTTCTCTGTGCCTCAGTGCAGTTCTCAGTGCAAGGATGTCGTAAAGCAGTGGTTGTACGTAATCTACTTTTGCATTGTCTTCAATTTACTACCTGAGGACTTGCATGAGCTGGAAGGGGTTGAAGTTAGTGTTCTGCTTAATTTACTGTGAGATCAAAGTGATATCCTTGTAAATGCAGTGAGTACCTGTTAAAAATAAAAACATTTTTGAGCTTTAGCTCCATTGAAGTTCTCCCTTTTCTACCTACTGGATATATAAAGAATGTATTGAGGAGTGGGAAGCTTGTTCCATCTTTCAGGTATTTTTACTCCTTTCTAGAGTAAAATATAGTCTGTAAAAATGAAAGACACTTGCAGTGAAGTCTTACTTTAAGTAAGAAACATGCCTAGTATGTTTAGCTGTTGTAAGAATAAAGCTTAATACGCTTTGAATGCTGTATTTGATATGTGGTTTGGTCAGTGGTACGCTAACAACTCATTTGACCCCTTTTGGCTAATACCGTTTCAAGTATATGTATAGATTAATGACTATGAAAGTCTAATTTTTTTAAAAATAGAAATGGCAAAAGAATTCTTTCCCATTGCGTAAGTTTCAGGCTTGTTTATCATGGAGGTTATCTGTGTCTATAGTTTCCATTAAAGCTCTTATCTCCACATACGCATATGCATAATCCAAGTAATGCTTATTAGAACTGTTTTATTTCAGTAGTAAAGGTGCATTTCTTAGCAGAATTAATTAAAGAGTTCTATTTATTTTCTAAAATTTGCAAGAATATGAATTTTAAAAAGATTATTATTTTTGTTTTCAATAAAACAAAGTGTCAAAGGCATTTGAAAGGTCATATTTGATCTCCAACATAGATATGAACCTTAGCAGAGGAGTGCAACATGTTTGCTTGGAAAAGGGAAAGTTGAGATGTTGCTAAAATAAAACCAGAATACTCTAGAAAATAGAACATGGTTGTACATAATAGTCATCTGCAGAGGTCTTAATACCGTAAGTTAAAATCTTACGTGATGTCCAAATGTGACATTTCTAAAAGGAAGAATTTTAATACAGTAAAGGAAGAAACTCCAGACTGGTGAATGATCTAAATGAATGGGCTAGTTACACGTAGGGATTATGTCTGTGAACTTCTTGTATTCCCCCTTGAATATGTATTCAAAAGCAGCAGGAAAGAAGTACATATAGTTTGCTAGGTCCCTGAGACTATTGTCTCTGAATTTTTAAGCCTCTTGTTTTATTAACCTCTTGCACTTCTGAGGCAGGTGGATGATTTGCTGTGAAATGCATGAGGATATTTCTGTCCAGATGGTACTTTGTGGCCACTTTTCATGTTGCTATGTTACTGAGCAATAAGCGGACAGTCTTTTAAAGCAGCAATTGTTTGCTTAACAGTTCAGTAACAATAGTTTGTCACTTTAGACAAAAAAAGGGACAAAATCTGAATATTTGCAAAGCTGAAAAAGTAATGACTACTTTTTGATTTTTGTAGTTAATAAAGACACATAGTAAAATATTTTAATGTCATGCAGTGTATGCTCAAATGCAGTGCTGTGCAGAGTAAAGTGTGGGCTTTATATGTTTGCACAATTACAGATAAACCACAATTTCTAAGTACACTTATCCTTTTTAGAGATGGAATGTATGAGGCCCTAAAGAAGGTAAATATCACACTGGGAATTACAACTTCCAAGCAGTTAAGACAGTCTGCTCTATTAATAATAACCTCATGACCCTCTCAAGCCAAAGTTATTTCTGAAGTGAAAAACTGAAAAATTTTAATGTAAAACTTTGCCACTGCTTGCAAATATAAAAGAATGTACATACATAATAACAGCCTAAGTAGAAATAGTTGTCTTATGGATTTTAAAGGAGATTGTGAGAGAGGAAAAACCTAAGATGCTGTTTCCTTATGAAATTGCTATATATTCATTTTGTACAACTTAAGTTTCAAGGAACACATTTTTCTTTGCCAATGAGGTGTTGCACTGTGACCAACAGATGATACTATCTGAAAATAAGAGTAGAGAAAGATTTTGGTCTTCACTGCTGTGCTAACTCATAAGGGCTAAAACCTAGTAACTCACATGATAAGACATAGACTACTGGAGATGAGTGTTTATCTTTGATGTATCAGCAGAAAGTATGCTCAGTGTATAAAGACTTTTTTCACTGCTGAATTTGTCAAATCTAACACTTCATGTATGAGAGAATGTTTCACAATGTGGATTAAATATAGAAAATTTGTGTATGTGACTACAAGAAGAGAATCTTTTTAAAGAACTAAACCAATCAGTTGTTTAGGTTGAATTAACAAGATATGTTATAATACAGGTGATCAGCATGTAGTAGCATAAGCAACATGATTCAAAAGGACCACTGAGGTCTTGGAGCTGTCTTGCATTCCTCTCTTCTAGAATGGAAATTGTAATACTCATAATTCCTTCTGTCTTACCTGTTTTGGGATTTGGTGAATATGAGTCATCATACTTGACTGATGGGACTTGTCAACGGAGCCCATCTACTGAGTTCTACTGAGCCCATCTTTTCAGTGACAAACTTGAAATCATGGAAAGCTATGCTTTCCGTGTAAGATTCTAGAAATGGATATTTTTACTTGGTTATATCACCAGACAGAATCTCACATAAGTAGAAAGGAGTGCCAAAAAGACTGAGACGTATACATTTAAATGTAACTTTAAAATAAATGATGGGTAGTTTCTCTCAGGCTACTCCCACAAATAAGACTGCAGATGTTTTGCTTAAATTCCAAAATTAATTTTCTGAGTCCTCCTATTTGCTTGAGAATTTGGTTGAAAGAGAAATAAAAATAACCGTGAGCCTAGGAGAACAGCTAGCAAACTTGTAGATATCTTAGGAAGACAAATAAAGCTGAGATAAAGCTTCTTATTCTATGACAGAATTGTGTTAGCTGATGCAATTCATTATTCTTCAGTCTTGTGCTAATATTTGAGAAGCAGGACTTCACAAGATTATATGCATCGTAATACATGAGCAGGTCATAAGTTATTGTGTCTTGTTAACTCTGTGTGATCATCAGCGTAATGACAGTGAGTCACAGTTTTGCATCTCAGCCTCTTGCTTTCATTGTTGTCACATTGGAGTATGGTATGCTTGTAAATAATAGTTCATTAAAATCTGAAATCGTTTGTAATCAATACATCCAGTATCCATGACTCAGTAGTGGGTTGGATGAGAGTTAGAGATATTTTTAAAATAGCATTTAAAAAGCTTTACTCAAAACACCTTTTTAATGAAGGGTATGATTATCCAATTTGCAAATGGCCTCCCACAGAGTAAAGCATAATTTACTATGCAAATATTACTACAGAAAATTAGTCTAAATGGTAAATGTAGTTTAAAACAGCAGGAAGAATACAGAATTTTCAAATTTTCTAAATAATCCAGAAATTACTCCAGTAGTAGATATGCTGTAAAAATGTCATGAGAATGACTTTATTTTAATTTGCCTAATTTTGCTGACTGTGCTGTTACAAACAAGGATCAATATAAAAATGTAATAGTAATTTATAATTTTTCTCTTAGCAGTACTGAATTTCCTTTTGAAACTTAACATACAATTTTTTGTTTATTTGTGTAAGAACCTATTTTTTTATCAAGATACTTGCATATTAGGTTATAATTATGACTGACTAGGTTGTCTAGAAGATAATTCCTGCAAAGAATAACTAGCAGAAATACTGGAGTTGCTACCTTTTGAATCACTGAGTATATATTATGTTAAAACCCATTAAAATATAATTGATTTTGCAAATTTGTCAAAGAAATTGAAAATAAATTGTTTTGCATACTGATATTGTTTTGACTGAATTTTTGGATTAAAGATGTGATGCGGATTCCCTGGAATGTCCAAGGACCTCATTACAAAAATCCGCTTTTGGAATATGAATCATTTTTCATTTAGAAAAGTTGCCTTCATTTAGAAAGTTGCTGCTGCAAAAAAATCGGTGGAAAAGAAGGTTGAGGATTACCAATAGGGGTATTTATGTCTGTTGGGACATCTTTTGACTGCTGATCATTTTGGGGGGCATAAATCGTGTTCTGTTCTCAAATTAAATTTTATTACCATTAAATTGTTGAAAATTTCCAGCTAGTTACAGGTTGTTTTGGCATTTATTAGAAGTACATTAATGTGTGGCTTTTAGGCATGTAGCAAAATATATATATTTTTTAGATTCTTTATTATCTTATAGTGTATTCATTGTTGAGCAAAGCAATCACTAAAGTATATTTCTACATGTTTGACTTGTTCTCAAAAAAAGTTTGATATTGCAAACTTACTGGTATAGATTTTCCTTGCATCCACTAGAATATGCTGTCCCTTTGAAGACTGGGAACTAAAAATTGCTAATGCATATGAAGGTATCTTTGGACTGGAAATGTTAGCCTGCCATATAAGACAGAGTACATTTATTTGTCATATTCCATTTTCCATCTATGTGTGAAATAATACAAGATATAAGGTAGATAATCAGAGGTCTGGCAAAGACTATGTGTTTTTTCTTTCTAATTTTTGTTTTGTGCTTTAAAGTGATGGAAAATGCACTGTGAATAATTTTTTCTATATTTAAATGATGATTTAAAAATTAATTGGAATTATTTTTTTCTAAAGGAGGATATTTAGAAGACAGACCTTTGGTGTGTGTCTGTATGCCATCCTGAAGCCTTGTCTTTCAAATGCAGACCTTTAAAAGCATCAGTATTAAAATAGACTGTATGGGGGCATATAGAGCTATAACTGTCTGAACTAAATGTGTTAGCAGTTGTACACCTGTCCCATCTATATCCATGCGGGGATTGTTGGACACTGACTGCAGCCATGCCTATTGAATCTTAAGTAGAGCAAGCAAGTAGAGCTTGATTGACTGCAAGCATCAGAAGATACATCTTTCTTCAGCTTTTATGGGAAGCACATTGCTCTCCAAGGTTTGCTGTCAAGACATTCAAGTAGCAGAGATGAGGCAGGACAATGTGCTCTCCCTTTGTCGTGGTTTGGCCCTGCTAGCAAAGAAGCACGATGACAGTCTCTTGCTTGGTGCCCTCCATTCACCCCCACCCTCCTTAGGATGGCAGAGGCCCCAGCAAGACGTAAGGAAAAAGATAACCAAGGTTGTTGTGGATTGAGACAAGGGCAGGGAAGACTAGCTGCCAATTATGGTTCTGGGCAAAACAGACTGCAGTATTCAACTTAGAGAGGAAAGTAGGAAAGTTTAATCTACTACCTACAAGAAACAGAACAGAACAAAAAGCAAAAAGAGAGCAAAACCACTCTTTTTTCTCAAGGAGAAAGAAATTGGTTCTAACATTTTGCTAGACTATATGAAGATAGTGCTTCTTTCACCTAATTAAAACAAGATGATCGCATAGACTTCTTATTTATTGTTCTCTGTCTGGTCAAATTTTGTCTTACCTACTATAAGAATAGCTGAAAAATTTTCATTGTGTCTTCATTCATCTGTTTTAATGGGAAGGAAGAAAATGCTTATGACTGTTTTGAACATAAAGGAGAATGGAATTGATGAAGGAAGAGTTCTGTTGGCTTAATCACTGTGTGAAATATTGCAGGATTTTCCATATTATAGAGTATATAACCTGTAGGGTTGGTTTGTTAGTAAAAAATTTTGATAGATCGCAAAATTGTATGTCTGAGACATATTCAGCTAAATAACAATAATAACAGCTAAATAACAATAATAATGAAAGGAGCCTTGTCATGGAGACTTTGTTTACTTATGTACATTTTCTTATAACCAGATACAGAAAATGTCATCTTGGCTCATTTCTGAGCACACTCTAAGAAGCATCTTTTTCTCTTTTGTCCAGACTCATGTTTGTAAGTCAGTCAGACTGGGGAGAGTTGAGAGTGAGCTGGACTGTCAGGCAATTCGTTTCTGTGAGGCTTTATAGAATGGTAAATTGTACTCATGTTTACCCAGCAGAAGCAATACTTTGCAACCCATGATGTTTGAGTGCTCTTTTTCTGCTTTGTAAATAAGGACTTATGATGGTACTTATATGACCAGGATGTTTTGAAGAGAATCTAATTATTTGTCTGTTGGGCTGATACTAGCATGAAAAAGATTGTTGTAGTGCCTGAGTAACTGCAAAAGGGAAATAGTAAAGAGAATACTGACAAGTACATAAAGTCCTGATTCTAAAAGAGTTGACTTGAAAATATTTCATGTTTAAGTATCATTGCATAAGTCAATCAAAATCCCATGTAAAAGAGAATGCTTTTTAATGCTTTTTGATCTGGCTAAAAATTTAATTTAAAATATCATTTTACATTAATTTAAGTGAAATATAAATAGTGGAAGGTAATGAAAGATCTATTGGTTGATAAACAGAGTTGGATTACTATTATATTTAGGGGTGATGAACAGCAATTTAGTAAGCTACTATGAGTGTGAGATATTGTGAGTAAACTAACTTTTGGAAAACAGATAATTAAATGAGTTTTGCAGCTACCTTTTACAATTTTATGTTGGAAACCTTGGAAGAGGCCTCTTAAACTGTACAGTTTGAATGAGTGTGCAGTTTAACAGCTTGAGCAGTAAAAGCATTCAATGTCTAAAAATCTATTTCCAATAGTCAGTAAAAGTATTCCTAAGCTAAAATATGCAAGCAACAATACAAGAAAGAGAGAAGGAACATGAAAGAATTTCTGGAGGCAAGCAAAGATGTGTAGGAGTTGCATACTCTTCTATTAACAGAAGAAAAGATCCTCACATAAAATCTAGTTTTACTTTGCTACTTTGCAACTTAGACATTCCTATTTACAAACCTGTTTCAATTTTATGATGAATTTTTATGGTAGTCTGGAAAATTAGATTTTCAATTCGTCAATCTTTGTTTCAATCATGACACATAAAATATTTATTTTTTTAAGACTCTCTAGTTTTTCTCACTTAAAAAAGAAGATGGTGAAGCAAATTGCCCTGCAAGATTCAGAAGCGGCTGTCTTGGCCTTGATATTCATTTCTGTTGCAGAAAACTCATCTTGACCTGGAGACTGTTGTAAGCATGAGAGGTGACTACTTACCAAAACCTAAAGAATAAATTTTGTTTCCCCCTACAAGCTGAGCATAATGTCTAAGACGTATGTTCCGTATGCTAATGTCCAGCGATTTCTTTATAGAGAGTGGGACTCAGTACCCCAGCTGTCAACTTGCAAATACTGAGCAGGGAGGAAGAATCGCTTCCATTCACTTGCTGGCTAAGCCTTAATTCTTGCAGCTCAGCACATGGCTAGCTTTTGCAGTCTCAAGGATATGGCAGATATTTCAGATTTGTGGAAAGTAAGGAATATAGAAGCACTGGAAGGTGCCATTCAGCAAATCTGTCACTAATGTAACCTCATGTTTTTCTTTCATCTAGAATGTTCCACCTGATTTGTCCATCTGCACCTTTGTGCTGGAGCAGTCTCTGTCAGTACGAGCCCTCCAGGAAATGCTGGCTAACACAGAAGAAAAGGCAGAAGGAGTAAGTTATTAAATATTAACTTTTTAAAATCTTGCAAAATCAACAGTGTCTTTCCCACAGTACCACAGATTTCTTGACTGGCACAAAGCTATCATCATCATGGATTCCTTTTGTTTTATTTTCCCCCTTTGCTACAGGAATGAACTGATTTTTGTGAAATTCTAAATGCTACAGCTTTCACTGAAGCTGGCCAGAGTTGTAAATTTCCAACAATTTCAGTGTGCTGCATGTCAGCATAGACGTACAAGAAGGTTTTAATTTGAGATCTCATGAAGTGAAAGATAAAGCTCAATCACTTCTCCAGAACAACTAAACTTTCTGAGGATTTCTGATTGTATCAAGTAAGACTGTCAAGTGTCTTAAAATGACTTGGATGTGTGCTCTTTTTCCCTGGAAATAATGAAGTTTTCTTTGTAGCCTGAACTAAAATGTCCTATAGCTCACCTTTAGAGCTGGAAATAGAATGTTATTGAGTCTCAGTGGACAAGAAATATGGAAATACATTTTTACAGCCTGGAAAATGAACGATAGAGGAATAATGTAGATTGTTCAACTAGCAAATAGGTATTTACAAATAAATAGTCATGTAATTGATGTTCTATGCTGAAAGTGAGATTTTGTTCCAAGAACTAACTCCAACAGCACAAAATGAAAAAGAAGGTGAGAAGAGGTGGTACCAGAGTAAGTTTGTTGATACTAAAACCAAGAGCAAGCAAATCCACAGGAAAACAAAAAATAATTCAAAAGAACAGGCATATACAGGCATAATGTCAAAAATCATGGTCCAAATTCAAGGATGTGAAGTGATAATTACGTATGCCCATATGTGTGTAACTAAGTCTCTGGAAGCCAATAATAATTGTATTAAAATGACTGAATGTGCACTTGCTGATAAATTAACAGAACTGACATTCTGTATCAGTGTGTAGTTTCTATGAAAAATATTAAGATTTCTATTTATAGGTATTTATCATAGAGTAGGTACTTATGTAGACAACATATTTTTTGAAGCAGCTGTTAGGAGATGTGAGTTTTGCGTTTCATGACTGATGTGCATACTTTAAATTTTATGAGGATGGGTAGTTTTGTGTGTAATTGAAGGACTATTCCTGGAGCAACATCCATTTTTTTATGTAGAATAACAATGTTTACTTTCATTTAGGAGAAAAAAGTATAGCAATTTCTTGAGAGGTTGCTACTATAAACTGGACTCAATATGATCTCAGTTTTGTAATGGAAAAAATCCTGCAAAAGGAGGTGTTTTAAGCCCTCAGTTACTTTTCATTACATTAGAAGTCATTAAGGCTGCTCTGTTTAAAAGTTGTGGTGCTTTGCTTTTTCTAGTGCGCAATGTCTTGAATGCTATGCTTATATAATAATTATTATATAACAGGTAAGTTAGCAGTAATGAAACAGTTGAGTAATATGACCAAAATCTCATGCTTAAGAAAGAGTAACTACATTCACTAACTGGATTTAATTCTCCATTAATATGTATTAAATGTGAAAGGTTACCTCTGCAATAAATACCTGCCTTTTTAGCGCAAAAAATTCCCAAATGCAAATTTCCATACTTCATGAGATTAGTGATCCATCTATCTGTGTATACCTACTTCTCTCTTGAGTCAGCTAAATGCTAGTATCTAAGGGAATAGTGGAAAATTAGTAAAATTTCATGAGAAAGAATTTGTGTAGTGCTCTGTTTCGTTTGGCCCAAGGCACTGAGTAGTTACTTTGCAACCCAAAGTTATATCATTTGCCTTAAAAATACTATACTCATTTCATTTTAAACAGGTAATTTTTTTATTTTTCTGGGATCTTAAGTGTTATATGCATATACTACTTCTATTGTTAGTTCATCCATAAAACAGAGGAAGGGAAAAAGGAGTAATCCTATGGAAGGAGAATAATAAATAATGATATAAATGAAGATTAGCATTGCATGTGTGCCTAGAGTCTGGGCTCAGGTCTCTTAGGCCAACAGAATTATAGTTGTTCTGTCTTAGATAGGCCTACAGCTTACGTATTATTTTGTAGTTATCTTAATTTGTTTTTTGAGTGGAACTTTTTATTGTTAGAAGAGCAGGTAAAATATGAAAATATAAATCCTTAGGTTTTTATAAAGCATTTAAGACCGGAGAAATCCTTCAGGTCATCTTTTCTTAGTCAGTCATCATTTTTTCAGTGAGGCCTCGTCTGAGCCCAATGCTCCGTTTTTCACTAAAGCTTATCAGACGATGATCCTCAGAATGTGAACCCACAGCTTTCCAGAATAATTTAGGAATTTAGGAATGGTCGTCACAAGATGTTATAACTGTGGGGTTTTTTTTTTATTTTATTTTTTATTATTTTTACTCAATTATTTGTTGAGGGATTTTTAAGGTTGTTTTCTTGTTTTATTTTGTTGTGTCTTTTTTTTTTAAGATCAAGTCTTCCTTTGCTAGATTCAAGAGCCCTAATATTTAGTACTTTCTCATGTTGAAAGGGCTAAAATGCCATAATCAAATTGTCTTGTGTTCATTAACCTTTGAGATTTTTGAAAAATACAAGTAATATTTGAAAAAGGGGTAGATAGTTATGCTCTTGCAGCTGTGATGAATATTGGGTAGGAGAAAGAGACCTAACTTTATGTCCCTAGAAGAGGAAAGGATAGCAAAGTTGACTGTTGTACATTATTGTCAACTGCTCTTATGCTGTTATACCTTCCACATTGATGTCTTTTGCTCAGAAGAGGTGCAGCAGTTACATGAGAAGGAAGTTGCTAGGTTTTGGGTGTGAGGAAGAGACTTATAGTTTTGTATCTTCTTTCAGTTTCATGTTTTAAGCATAAAAGTTAGCTAAAATTATCATGAAAGTTAGATAGCAGATCGGTACATAGTATGCTATTATCAGTCTCAGCTTTTAGGACAAGGAAAATGATTTCCCTGTGCCCTGCTTATAGTGTCCTGCCTGCATATCCAGGGATTACCTTAATTCTTATTTTCAATATTTCTGTCAAACGAAGTGAAGCATTTTTTTCACTCTGGTCTACCAGAAGTTGACTGAGTGCAAATCCATCCAAATTTTAATGCTGTACCATGGCAAAATCTCATTTCATTGGGAAGATGTAGAGTAAGAGGTGCCTATTCTTGTGAGAGCTTCTGGAGCTCCTGTTTGCTGATCTGTGATTTCCTCTGCCAAGAGGAGATGTGTGCATGGGTGATTTTTGTTCATGTGTACGTAGAAGAGTGTGAGACTGTGGTGTTTGGTTTTGGTGGTTTGGGGTTTTTTTTATCAGCAAAGTGGGTTCAAACTTTGATTCCTCTACTAATGACTAGATTTCTTGCTCACTATTAAAATCAGCTGAACTTGGAGCATAATGAGCTTATATTGGAATTGTGTTTTAATGACTCTTGTAGGACAGATGCCCCAAACTCACATACTGTATGGAACCAGATGGATTTATCTCAGTTGCTTCTGTGTCCTTTCACATCAGTGTCAGCTTACTAAAAAAATGTGCTACTGAAGTACGGAAGGGTTTCTTTGTGTGTCATCTGTAGCAAAAAAAAAAAGTGAATTTATATGTAGTTACAATTTCTGTATTTTAAATGACATGTAATAGATATATATGTATAAATAAACTATGTACTAGAATATTTCAAGATAGTTTTAAGACTCTCTAGCATTCATATTGAGAAGACTTTAAGTGCTTAATAAGGAAACCACACTGTATTTGTTCTTTACTTTCTGATTGAAAAACTCTTTAATAAACTTGAAGTCTTTTTTACTGTTTGTATTCCTAGACTTTACTACATAGAAAACAATGGCTCCCATTTGCCTTAATACACTTGAAATTTGTTTGGTTTTTTTTTCAAAATGAAATGTAGAGTTAAATCTTTTGTTAGTTTCCTGCAAATTTGTCTTAGTTGTCACTTTGCTAAACCCTTCTGTGTGCCGTTTTCTGCATTTTTTCCCCAATATTTGCACAGCAGCTGTGCTTTTGTACTACCATATGCCATGAAGATTTTTGATGCTTGGAACCCTTATGCTGGCCTTCTGGTTGTAAATGAAGATGTGAAACTCCTGAGAGACCCTTACCTGGGACAGGAAGTGGGAGAAAAGAAAATAAAAGGCCAAAGGAGCTTATTTATCTTTTTTTTCCCCCTTTTTTCATCAGCAAAGATGTTTATGCACTTATAATACGTGTCATGATAGCTTCATACTAAATAAATGTACTGGAGCTTCTCAGACTCTTTATCTGATTGCACTTGTGCCATTCTCCAAGAGATCAAGGTTTGGAACTGAAAGTAGACTTCTGTTTGATACTTTTGGGTGTTCTGTAAACTTGTCTGAAGCTAGACACCAATCTTGAAAGCAAAAAACTGATGTATAAGAGAGCATTTTTGGAACAGTCAGGCAGCGTTGCAGTGGGTCTAAACACAAGGAGAAATAGAGAAAATTCAATTCCGCCATTGGAGTGGACTGGAAAAGTTAATGCATTTGAGAGGAAGACAGTGAAGATAACCTAACCTTTCCCTGAGATTTGCAGCTTTGCATAGCTCCAAGGTGAACTGCAAACAAGGACTAAAACAAGTATTGGTCCAGGTTGTGTGTGGTCCTAGAAAAAAAAATGGGAATAGCTAAACAAACTAGTGACTGATGTCACTGAAATTGGCACATCGCATGAGATTCAACAAGGCCACTTGGGCCACAACAACCCCATGCAACACTACAGACTTGGGGCAGAGTGGCTTGGGAGTTATCTTGTGGAAAAGGACTTGGGATTGATAATCAACAGCCGGCTGAACGTAAGCCAGCAGAAGACCAATGGCATCCTGGCCTGTATCAAAAATAGTGTGACTTGCAGGACCAAGGAGCTGATTATCCCTTCGTACTGAGCACTGGTGAGACCACACTTCAAATACTGTGTTCAGTTCTGAGCTCCTCACTACAAGAAGAGCATTGAGGTGCTGGAGCATGTGCAGAGATGGGCAACAAAGATGGTGAAGGATCTGGAGAACAAGTCTTATGAGGAGCATCTGAGGGACCTGGGCTTTTGTAGCCTAGAGAAGAGGAGACTGAGAGGAGATATGATCACTCTCGACAACTACCTGAAGGGGAAATGTATTGAGATGGAGGTCAATCTCTTTTCTCCAATAATGATACAACACGAGGAAATTGGTTTCAGTTGTGCTAGAGGAAGTTCAGATTTGACTTTAGGAAGAACTTTTTCCCTGAGAGGATTATTAAGCATTCAAACTGGCTGCCCAGGGAGGAGGTGGAGTCACCATCCCTAGGTAGGTGACATAGGTGAGCATAGTTGAAGTACTGAGGGATAGGGTTTGGTTTAGTGGTGAGTCTGGCAGTGTGAGGTTAGTGGTTGGACTTGATTATCTTAAAGGTCTTTTCCAGCCATAATGATTCTATGTCTATGACATAACAATAGATAACTGCTGGCAGAGAGATCAGGATAAGGAACTCAAGGTGTGCTGTGGGGCTTTTTAGATTGGATAAGAAAATAAAAGATTATTGCACTCTGCTTTTTACCAGTCAATTCCATAGATATCATCCCATTGCAATCTACAATGTATAGCTATTTAACATAAAGGATGGCAACATATTGATGCCATTCAGTTAAGACTTGCTGTTAAGCCCTGGAGCAGTTGGTGGTGTTTTGGGAGAGGGAGTAGGTGTTGGTTTGGTTTGGTTTGGTTTGGTTTGGTTGGTGTTTGTTTGTTTGTTTGGGGTTGTTGTTTTGGATTTTGTTTTCCAATAATTAAATTTTATTAAAATTGCTTAAATTGCACAGACATATTGAAAGTGGTAAAGTTAAATTTCTCTTTCTGACCCTAAAACTCATGTATTAAAAATTGTTGGAATTTATGTACTAACGATATTTAGGCAAAATACAAAATAAAAAAGATAACTCCCCCCCACCAAATCGTCATATTCGAATGTTGTTCCAGAATCAGTTTTGCTGCACAATCCTATGTAAAGCCAAGACAGTCTCCTAAATCTCTTGCTTTCTTAAGCTTACTAGATGTTTCTCCACAGGTATTAACACATCAAGGTTTTTAAACCAGGTTTAGCTAGGCTTTTAGAATCCATAAGCTAAGATGTGATTGACAGTTGCATTTTTTTCTGGTTTTGTATGTCTTGATACCTTAAGTACTGATTTGTGCAGACATTGAGGACTGTAGCTGGTGAAAGCTACACATAAAATGTAAAATAATGTCAGGAATGGGGTCCTAGGCATCGATCTTCAACTGAGCATCCTGGTCTGTGTATGCTTTCAATTTTTAATGGATACATGCTTTAGATTATTTAAATGTATTGATATGTATTCTGGGATATTGTAAAAAATTGTGTTAATATTTGTGATATTATTTTTACTGTAGTGAGCATCATAAAATTGTTAGGATTTAATAATGTCCTTAGAAGATTTTTTTTTTTTTTTTAAAAATCAGTGGTGACAAACCTCTCTTCTACATGTTGAATGAGGTGGAGTTGCTGTTGTAAAGGTAAGGGACATGTGGAAAGCTATGTCATAAGACAGTGACAGGAATAGACTGAAAATAAGCTTGCATAGGTGACTGTCACTGTCTGGTTATTTACTGTTTGCCTTAATTTTGGGGTTTTTTTGGTAAAAAAAATAACATAATTCTTTTGAAAATGCAAAAAGTTGATACTTTAGCCTAGAGAAAAAGTGTTTTGAAATATAATTTGTTCATGATTATATATAATTCTTACTTGTTACAGCTTTCCTATTATTCACCATAAAATGTGCACTTTTACATTAATCTCACAGCTGAGGCAAGGCTGCATAGTGTGGAACTCAAACACTGTATTTTCTTCTTTTTTTCCAATGCACACAGATATAATTCAAATTATCTGTAAAGCCCAACATCTTACATGAAATAAACTATAGATTTAGTTTTTTTCAAGTTATACAATTGTATCAAGAACAGAAATAATAATTCTGCATTTTTTAAATCAGATTGTAAATACCACTATGTAAACATCTCATTATATAAAAAAAAATTCTTCATATCTACCTTTGTGTTATAATGGCTTCTTGTAGGGAGCTTTCTGCAATATTTGGCTAGGTTTATGCAAAATTTCAAGAATAGAATGAGTCCTTTCTCATCTTAGTTGCCTATAATACCAAGTTTAAATAATATTTAGATGCTGGGTACAAAATGCTATCAGTATAGGAAAAGCATAGCAATGCTATACAGGCTGTGAGTGGGGCAAATGTTAATGATGCCTATAGTTCTGAATAACAAGAAAGTAGTTTGTCAGGCAGCTCTGAAGGGCCTTGAAGCAGCTGCAGCTGGAAGATTACGCATGGGACTCTTCTTGAAATGTGTGCAGTGTGCTGAAACTCCAGGAGGTACTATATCAGTACCTCTGTGATGACTAAAAATCCTTCAATTTCAATCAAGACTTTCTTAGTGCAATTTTGTTTCACTCCTTATCTTGCAGGGTTCCAATACCTTGGGGTGCTTTTTGTTGCTAATGATGCTGTATATGCATCATTGACTTCCATATTATTCAAGTTTAAATGTGAATATTCCTTACCAAAGGGGATAACGTTTGAATAATAGCAAGATGAGTAGCATTTAAAATAGAGAGAGCTAGAATTGTGAGACTGAGTAGGACTGAACACACTGGATTCCGGTCCTGAGCAGGAGATGGGAAGGAATTCAGTTTGGAGAGGAGCAGAGTTCATCTTTGTATTGCTCATGAGGTGTGTCAGAGATGGTGATAATTTATACATTATTTCCTGATGGTTGTCACTGAACAGGACTGGATAGCCCCTGTGAGCTTGAGGATACATCTGCATGCATGTAGCTGCATCTCCCCATGGCAGTAAGAAATTAAAATCCATGGTAGCTACATCACTGAGTGAATCTACAATATCTTAGCAAAAATGACACAAATCTGGTGAGAACAAGTGTCATTTCCCAATAACTGTTTGTCTGTGGAAAAATTATTTCTTTCAGTGCCCAACTGTTCCTTTGTGTCTCTGATAGTGTTGATGCACAGAGGAGGTATGAGTTTTGGTTTTGGAAGGATTGTGCTGAAGAGCCATCAAATGATTTGTTTCAATAATGAGAGTAAAACTAAAGCCTTCCAAGCAAATATTAGTCTATTTTAAGCATTTAAGTGCTACTGTAGTGTGAGAGTGACACTCACAGCCTCTGGAGGACCCCACACCACAGCGAGTGGATGCCTAAAGGAGGCTGTGACTCTGTGGGAAGCCCACGTTGGAGCAAGTTACTGGCAGGACCTGGGAGCCCATAGAAAGAGAGGAGCCCATGCCAGATGTCAGGTTTGCTGTCAGGACTTGTGGTCCTGTGAGGGACTCAGGCTGGAGCAGTCTGTCCCTGAAGGACTGTTCTCCTGGTGGATGACCCACGCTGGGGCAGGGTGTGAGGAGCTGCCCCCATGGGAGGCCCCATGCTGGGACAGTTCGTGAGGAGCTGTAGCCCATGGGAAGGACCCACTCTGGAGAAGTTCGTGAGGGACTGTCTCACATGGGGAAGGACCCCACACTGTAGCAGGGGGAAGTGTGAGGAGGCCTGAGAAGAAGCAGTGGCAAAGTCCATCTGTAACGAACTGACCTCAACTTCCATCCCCTGCACTGCTGGAGGGGAAGGAAGGAGAGTCCTGAGAAGTGGGAGGGGTGAGGGGAGGTGTTTTAAGATACAGTTTAATTTCTCATCTCCCCATTTGAGTCTGTTTTGCCCATGACTCTAAATGCTGAGTGATCTCTCTGTCCTTATCTCATCTCACAAACTGCTCGTTATATTTCTCTCTCTGTCCAGTTTATGAGGAGAAGTTATATTATGACTTGGTGGATACCTGGCTAAACCATCACACACGATTACTCTCGTTGTGCCTGATTTCTCATGCATGTTCTTCTCTTTGGGAGTGACTACACCATATTGATAAAATCACTTGAATTTTATTCTGTCTGTAACAGGGCACTCTTCTGTCTTTCTGAAGGGCAGGTTCATCCTCTGCAGTTAAACTCATCTCGGAACAAACAGCAGGGTTGCAGAGCTTGGGATGAGCTCAGAACTTGACAGGAACTATAAACCAAGATCTTGCCTCAGTGTGCATCAGGATCACTCAGCCTGGATTTTAATTTGGAGTGTTTGAGCTGCCACTCTGTGAGCAGGGCCTTTTCCCAGCAAGGGGCAGAACTGCAGGCTCCTGAAGCCCTGGCTGGTAAGGGAGCTGCAACCTCAGCAGCCTGTGCTGCCTGCCTGCTCAGAAACCAGCAGCCTCCATTTTGGAGTTTCCACAGTATCTCAGCTCCAGTAAAGACTCCTGCTGAGTTCCTGCAGGCAGTCTGGATCAAGTGCTTCCCCTTCAAAAGCATGCCTATTTAATATGCATATATCTACACACACATACATTTAGGTTAAGAAAAGAGAGTGTGCTGATTTTAACTCTTCCTTAAGCTCTTTGTAGCTATCTGTCCATTAGTAGTCAAACTAAAATAGAATTCTGTGCTTTCAGAGTTCTGCCAGCAGGTGAGAATGGGAGATATCCCCTCATTTACTGCTTTTTTTACTGCCTTTGATCTTGATCAATAAATGTCTTTTTGATAAGCATGTGATAGTTGCTGAGCTCTGAAGATTATCCTTTCCCTCACAGTCTCTTTCTGCCTAGGCTGCAGCCTTTACCTGTGTTTGCTGGTTAGGCAGCTGCCATTCAGTCTTCCAAATAATTGTCCTTCCTTCTGTGCAGAAATTGATAATCCTTTTCCACCTGATGATAGTAAAAGCTCACTGCTTACTTTTCTTTGTGGAAGTAACATACTTTGAAATAGACAGAGCAAAGCAGAGAAACTTGAAAAGGAGGCACTCAGGTTGAAACCTGACTTCTATTAGATTGAGTGTTGTCATCTTGAGACCCTAATTCACTTGGTTTGTGAAGTCTTGTATTATTATGTATTATTTTTGTAGTTAATGCTTGTTTGTGCAGATACTGCTTATGCTGTGGAATGTGCTGTAATTAGGACAGTACGTGCAGCTTCCACTCCTGAAGCAGCTTTGGTAGCCAGCAGTCTGTTGATAAATATGCAGAAAACTTACTTTTCTTGAAATAAGTTTCTATTTAAAAATATTGGGATGAATCACAGAAGATAATGGTATATACATTGAACAGAAGGAAAGGGACACATTTGGAAATCCTGTCTTTTCAGTTTTTCCAGTGGTGATTATTTACTGTGGTACATTCCCGTAACTTTGTGTATATGTAGGTCACTTGGCAGCAGACTGTTTTAGTTCATTATCTGTGCATTTTTACTCTTTTTATAAAATGCCACTTCCAAGTTGTGTTCATTTGTTAGCTTATAAGTAGTTTACTGTGTATAGCTCTGTTCTTCAAAAGAACTTGTGCATTTGGCCAAATCTTAATAATTTCAGTAACAAATAAACCGTTTAGCTCTTCTGAGGAACTTAAGGAGAGGTTTCATATTCTCTCTTCTCTGTGTCACTATTTTTGAGGTACACTATGTAGTGAAATACAAAGCCTTCATTTTAAAGAGAGAATATGATAGGTTTGGACATCTTCAGAGGAATATATTATGTAACCAGTATTTGCTTCTGCCGAGAAAAAAGCTCATTGTTGTCTTTCAGTAGTGTTCTCAGTTTGTCTTGAAATTGGAGTAACTGCAACTTGTAAGTGCTGAAACTATCTAAAATATAGAAGTGTGGGAGACTTTACTGATTGTTATTTTTCTAGGAATAGTTTTTGGTAGGTTTTTTAAATTTTGCAATGCAAGTTTTCCAGTGAAAATTTGAGTCAGATCGATAGCACTTTTAAATGCTTCATCCCCAGTGAATTTACTCTCTTTGCAGTATTTTGGATAGCTTAATCAATGTTAAAATATTTTCAGAGCTTTTTATGCAGAAATCAAGAATTTAAACACAGTAATTTAAGTGTCTTGGTATTGAGAATAATTCTTTTCAGATCAGAAGTATCCTTGTCTCTGATTACATCAGAAAGCAATTAAATTTTATTAATATTTTGCTGAATACTTTTGTCTTCTTCAAGTATCTCATTCTGGTTTTGAGGACTAGTGAACATTCTGAAATTTAATTTTGTAACATCAAGAAAACATTTCTCAATGTTTCTGTTAATTTGGAGGGAAATATATCAGGAACCAAACTTCCAGAACTTGGTGTGAACTGTTTTTATTTTCAGTTATGTTAAGGTAGGAAAAATAGTCCTGTTTCACAGCTAGGCATGTTAGACCTGTAAATTGTTTATATAATAATTGGATACTGGAAGGTGTTAACGTTTTTTTTTTTTTTTTTATCTTTTGGTACATATTTCAGACAGTGAATGCTACAACTAACCCACTTATTGATGTTGCAGCCCTACATTGTCTAAATCAAGACTGCACATTGCACAGCCTTTTAAAAGTGTTTCTTCAATGAGGAATAAAATGTGTAGGAAACTTCCTTATTCGCTGCTGCTGCAGCAGGAATTATGAGACTCCAATGCTGCTTGTGACTGTCAGTATTGCAATAAACTGCAAAGTAGAAAATTAAAACTTTATTAGGCAAACAAGACCTTTGTGTGGAAATGACAGTTAAAACATAGATTCGCTCCAATGCAAGATTGCACTGTTTAGTGGTTTTTGTATCTCGTATGTCTACACCTACAGAGCTTGCCTAGTGCAGTCTCAACTCATGAATACCTTGGCACATTTTGAGAAAGAGTGCAAGTGAAAGACTTTCTCCTGGGATTTCTTCTGAAATCACAGTAACTTTTCCTTCTTTTTTCAGTGAAACCTTAATCTCTTTCATAGATAATTTCAGCATTTTTCTGGCTTGATGTAAAACAGTAAAGAAAAGAATACCTTGCTTGAGGACATTTAAAAGTTCAATCAAGGAATTAATGGAATAAATGGATTTGTTAGTCTTCAAGGTAACATTTGAGCATTTCCGCTTCATACATGTTATCAGTCAATGACAAAAATTCTCTTGTTACATCCCAAAACATTTTGAAAAGCATTTCTAATTTCTCTTTTTTTTAGTGTACTTTGGTTTGGAGTATGTGATTGTTTGTTTATTTGGTTTGTGGGTTTTTTAGTTTTGTTTTCTCTTTTATTTTTTTCAATGTCATTAATTGTCGTGTTCAGAATGTCTTTTACCCCAAGCCCCTCTTTGAAACTTTTTGTGAATAGGACAGCATTTAGGGAATTTCCTTGTAACTTGAAATGCAAATCTCCAGAGGATGGGGGTTAGGGTTAGGTCCTTTAGGGTTAGGGTTATTAGGGTTAGGGTTAGAGGTACAGATATACCTGCTAGTGTGAGTACAATATAGTAGGAAATATTTTCTGAATTCTTTACCTCATGCTTATTCTGCATGTATTTAAGGTAGTTAGGAATTTTTGGTTCATAGCCATCTCCTTTTAATAGTCTAACTGCATTTCATGAGGGCAAATTTCAGCGATTTTATTTCTTAATTCTGGGACAATTTTTCATTTCCATTAGTTTCCTGTTTTTAGTTTGGCATATTGAATTGATTCAGACTTTGGGCAAGATTAGACTAATCAAGAAGTCAGATTGAGAGAGCCAAGTATGATGGAACCCTACTGTTGCTGGGATTTGGAAAGAATTTCCTGAAAATGAGATCAGAGAGGTTATGATCTAAAGGAGTTAAATACACACATAACATTCACTGGTTTTCTTCTAGATGTGACAGTGTTGTCTGTACAGTCCTGCCCCCCCCATCCAATTACACTAGAAAAGCACTGAAAAAAATACTCATAAAACAAATACTTCCATTAACTTTTATTTAAAAGTCTCACTTACATCATGGTAAAGATGGTAATAAAGGCCAGGAGTTTTTCAGATTTGTGCACTAATAAATCCACATCAGATCTTATTAAGAGAATGAAAGCATTTGGTTGCACATATTGTGTGTGTATTATAAGTTACGCTATTTCTGTAATATGAAAAAATTTAGCTTCACAAATTCTACTCCAGTATTTGGCAACTTCATTTTTCAGGAAAATAGTGTCTGGATCATACTCTTGCTTAGGCAGAGTTTCAGCTAAATCGCATCATGAGCTTATTAACTCCTACCTAATCATCCAACCATGGCTGATTAATCATTTCCTCTGGTGCCTTGTTTTAATAAAATCTGTTTTCCATGATGCTGACAGGAAAACTGCTGTCTAATTTTATATGTGGGGTAGTCTTTGCTGAAGTGACCAAAATACAGCTCTTCTCCTCTGATCTGAAAGGCCTTGTGTGAAGGGATCATCACACACAAGTGCCTTGCATGTATATTTCTCCTCATATGTTTAAGTGATGGGGAGAACATGTTTCCTCACAGAGCTAAAAAGCTCTCCCTCATGCTGTGAGGGAGATACTGAGGCATTTTTTGACAAGAATGCAATTGTAGCTAGTGGATTTTTGAATATTCAAATAATCTATCTCCAACTGTGTATCTGTGAATTCATTAATTACTTTGTATTAGTAAGCAGCAAGATAACATGGATAGCTGGCAGCTTTGCCATTTTTTCAGCATGGGAGGAGGGGGAAAGCAATTTCATCCCCCATGCAAATAGAAAAAGGTAGCGCTTCTTATTTATTTTAATAACCATTCTGCATATTAATAAATAAGCCAAGTTATGAAGATACTTCCTTAAAAAAACCACGATGATTGGCAGTTAAATGCACTCTTGAAAATATAAGCTCTCTGATTTATACTACAGTAGCTAATCAAACTAATTAATAACATCTCTAAAAGCTAACAGCAGTAGTTGTGAATATGACATGATGAAAATGTATTCAGGTTTGCTAGTGGAACCCCCACATGTAAGAAGAGACAGAAAGGAAACAGAGATCTCTTAATATAATGAGCCAGAAGTCTTTTCGTTTCCCAGCACTGACCAGAAAGTTTTCTTTGGACAAGTCATAGATGCAGTAAGGCAATACTTGTTTTTCTAATCAAACTACTGAGCAAAAAGTCCAAACTATATCTTCTTATTTTGGTAGTTTGAGTGTTTTCTTTTGTCTGAGGGTTGTCTACGAGTGCCAGGTGTAGCTCACTGAAGTTACTAAATATTGCAGCAGTTATTTTCTTCTGAATGTCTTTGGATAAGTTTTCATCAGATAGTGCTATGTCACAAGGAGAGACAGAGCTGTTATGTCCAGCGCTGCTAGCTTGTATTTATTGCAAGGTCTGCCCTTCCAAACTTTCAATTTACATAACCTCAATTATTCTTATTGAAAAGACAGAAAGTGACAGAGAGAAGGGGAGAGAAAGTGGAGCTCAAAGCATTTCATGCAAGATGGGCCGTTGTATCATGCAGATGGATTTACTGACTACCTGTGGAAAGCTTTATAAAAAAATTAGGTAGTTTAGAGGCTTTATTCTACTTAGAATCCTGATTATTGTCATCTATTTTAGAGATGCCACACTGCTAAGAGAAGAACAGGAAATAGAATAAAAAAGGGCGAAACTTTTCCAGAGAAAACTTCAATATTCAATGTTCAATTACTATTATTTTCTCCTAAGTGCACCTTGTTTAGCATCAGAGGTGATTGTTAGCAGACCATTTCAGGTAAGGCACAAAAAGTATCAGGCCTGGCTTTGATCAACAGCACTTTGATCAAATACAAATACCGGAAAAAAAAAATGAGGAAGTGCAGGCGCAGTATTTTTGCATTCTGCTTATCCTCAATGAGAAGCAAGAACAGGAATAAAATAATTCTAAATCACCAAATTGTGATAAAGAATATTTCTAGCCTGGCACATGGACTCTTCTTTTGTGTGTGTCATATTTGGAATGAGGATGTATGAAGATGTATGACATAAAAGCAAACTTTTTTTTTTTTTAATCCCAGAGAGGTTTCAAATTTTGGAGGTAGATACCAGATCATTTTCCAGTCTCCCCATAACCATTGTGTTTCTAATGTGCTTCCAGTTTTATTTCTAGGATGATGGTCTGTAAAAACTCACAATAAGGGAAGAATAATGTATTTATTTCTTCTCATTAAAGTTTTCTGATCTAGATTGTATACAGAGAAGGAGCTTAACCAAATAAACATGGAAGCACAGCTCTTGAAGCATCTTGAAGACAAAATGCAGTGGAATACAACATTGGGCTGGAAGAGAAGACATATCAATTAATTTATTGAATGTTAAATTCAGGAATTGGAGATATTTATGAAGATAATTAAGTGTTGTAATAGGAACAAAAATACAGTTCAGTTTAGAATCTGTCTAGTTCAATTCTGGTTATTCTAATCTTGCTCATCTCTGTTAGAGAGTTTTATACAGAGATGTTGCTATATGTTCTCAGTTTCCTCAGTAAAATTTGATAAGATTTTCCTTCTTAGATTCAGAAAACTTATCATAAGCATAGAGGAAGATAAAGCATCCACTAGCTGGAATGCATTACTTCACTGAGGTTTCAGGTCACAGTCCCATTTGTGGATCATGGCAGTATATCTGTTGCAGTTTTCCTAAATAGTTGTGGAGAATGTGGTTAGTGATAATCAGCTAAGATTCTCCTATATTGTGTAGCATAAAAATTCTCAGTGTTTTTCTATGCTGCTTAAGCAGATTAAAGCAAGCAGAACACAGAAGCCAGAGTTAGGAATAGTAGGCTTTTTTTGCATAGCTTACAGTAGCTTACTTTCCAGTTCTCTGCACTGGTAATTAATGTTGCTGTAATAGTGGATAGTAACAGACTATTGCTGCACTCACAAAAAAAGTTGGAAAACCAGCTCTCCAATTTGGATTAAATGCATTTAAATTTAGAGCTTGGCTGAAAAGATTTGAGCTCTTACATGTTAGCAAATACAGATCACTCTCTGATGTTTCTGGATAAGTATTGCAGTAAATTTTTAAATCATGGCTGTATGTTCTTCATGGAGTACTTCTTACTGGAGTTGTATGCAATTCTAAGGGAACTATTAAATCTCTGTAGTATGATGTTCTCTAGTTCAAGAAGACAGATTATATTTTAATTTTAATGCTGTCTAGAGTACAATTTTGCATCTTTTATTTTCTTTTTGTAGTGCTACCTGTATTCCTTAGACCTGTAGCTCTATGGGTGCCATGACATTTTAGTATCCATAATGCACTGCTCTCTAGCTTGAAGTGTCATATTTTCTCCTCATTAAAATAGTTCTATGAATGGCTACGTACTAGTAGTAGGCATTGAAATAAATATTTTTAGATTGAAGTTAGTAGCTTTCTGTAATGCTTAATTATTAAGTAGCTTAAAATCACTAAGTAAATGCTGCAAACATTATATCCTTCACCTGTTGGTAACTCTGGTGTTCTCATGGCAAGATAATAATTTCTCATCTTCCTAAGTGCCACATGGCAATGAACCCACTAAATTTTGATATCTATTAGCCAGTGTCATGTTCTTTTCATCTGTGAAAGTCTTCTGAGTATGTAGATACATGTGGAAGGAGTATTTCTAAGTAGTGGACTGCAGATGTACACGTTTTAAGATAGCTTTTCCTTTTCTGGAGGAAAAGTGAATAGTCTTTGGATAAATAAAAAGAGAAAATCTAGTATATATCTACCTAACCATTTTCTTTTTCCAAGCAATGTGACTTAGTGATCAGGAAAGAAAAAGAGCCAGAAGAGGAACAACTACTGAATGCCACAGATTTGGATTTATCGTGACAAGACAATATTTACTGTGTTTTGTAAAACAAATGATCACACTGTTCTTTCAGACTGTGACTCATGAGAAGTAACTTACAGAATCAATTGCAAATCCCTGCCTGCCTTACTCCCAGCCCTTCCTCAAGTTTATATTTCCTAGACCAGTTGGAAGTTCTATACCTTCTAATAGGTCAATGGCTCAGCAAAACCTTAGTAATGTACACTAAGAGGTAATTTCAAGTTCAAAGAACATTAACTGCTCCAAATATGGAGATAACAAAGAACGGAAGGCTTGACTTTTCTTGTTTGTGCGTGTTTCAGCACTATAGCAAAAGGAGATTTGAATTTTACTGTTTCCAGAATTTGGATGCATACAGGGAAAGTTTCAGGAAAAGGGTTCCTGTGGATTTCAGTCTGCAAAGGCAAACAAAATATGGAGTTGTCTCTGTTTAGATATGTTGTGATGTATCTGTTTGCTTGTTATCTGAATTGTAGCTTAGATATAAACATTAGGCTGAGATATCCACTATTTCCTTTCATTTCTGTTTATTTTTTACATCTATTTTATCTAAATTAGGACAATTATTCTTAGATACGAGTAATCTCATTTACTTAACTTGTATTACAAGGAATTTACAGGCAGGTAAAGACATTATTATGTCATGCTTATCTGTTTATTTTTTACCCCTAAGTGAGATATTAAATGTCTTGAAAGTCACAAGTCTTCCACAGTAAGTTCTGTGGGGTAAAAGCAAAAAAAAAGTTTCTCTCCATATATTGCAAAGGCAAGTTTTAGAACTTGCAACAAAGTGGTCTGTAAGAAAGAAAGGTTGTTTTGTGAATTCAGTAGCTGGAAGACTTCTTATTAGGCAATTGATTGTAAATTGATAATGTAGGTCAAGCTTTGAGTGGATTCTTTCTGATGCCAATCGTGCCTGCCCTGTTCTCTTAAATTTTGGGACAGTGAAAACCTCTTAAAGCAAGGAAATAAAGCAGGAAGCAATTCATCTCTTTCTAGCATTGTCACAGAGTCAGATTGCTTGTAATGCTGTGTTCTCAGTGCATATACAATTTAATAAAACAAGGTAATAAATAAAAGACTTGTGCATGAATCCAACTTGGCTATTACTTCATTTTAAGACATTATAGTTGCTTGATTTTCCATATGTCAGCATCTTATTATATCGTTTGTCCTTAAGATCATCAAGTCCAACCACTAACTTCACACTAAACTAAACCGTCCCTCTGCACTTCATCTGTGTGTTTGGAATATCTCTAGGGATGGTAACTCCCTGGGCATCCTGTTTCAATGCTTAACAACTCTCTTGGTGAAAAAGTTCTTCCTAATGTCTAATCTAATCTTCTCTTGGTGCAACTAGAGCCCATTTCCTTGTGTCCTATTGTTCACTACTAAAAAGAAGAGATTGACTCCCATCTCTCTACAGAGCCCTCAGGTAGCTGTAGAGAGTGATCATATCTCCTCTCAGTCTCGTCTTCTCTAGGCTAAACATTTCCAGCTCCCTCAACTATATAGCCTTTCTAGTAGCTGAAATGTATTCTAGTAGATATTCTTAATCCTGAGATTGTAAGATGGTCCAAAGAGTTTCTAGGGAGGGTAATTTTAAAAGTTTCTTTAATGAATCTCGAAATAGTTTTGTTAATACAAAACCTTAAGCTTTCAGAGTGTTGCTCACATTACTCATAGGAAAAAATGAGTGGCAATTTGCGATGTTGTTTGCTGCTCTTAAGCAAGATATTCTCTTCTGCTGCAGATTGTAGGGTCAGAGTTTGGCAGGCACCCCTTAATTTTACCTTTCATACTAATGACATTCATTAAAATGGCAACCTTTGAACAGTGGTCACTAAAACTTTTCAAGTGAATAATGTTCAGGTATGACAGAGCTTTACTTAAGAGGAAATGGAGATATGTTTTGTGGGAAACTGTTCTGTGTTTTTGACTGGTTGGTACTGAATACATGGTGAATTAATTCAGCATTGTTCTTTATTTGCTCCCTGTTATCTAATATTTAGACAGACATTTTTGAGTTTCAGAATTTGAAGTGCTTCCCATAAAATAAAGAGAAAAATTGAAATAGTTGCATTTTGAAGTGGAGATGCCATCAGAATAGCTTCTGCTGATGCATCTTGTTTCATGCTAGATACATTTCCAAAAATGTGAAATGTTAACTTCAGAATAGACTTTGATATGCTGCATTTAAGGAAAGAGATTTACTGATTTCTTGCTTTTTCTTTCTACAGCTAGTTGATGTGGAAAAATGGGTATGTGATTCTGTCTTTTATTCACTTGATCCCAAATGTTTCATGTTACCACTGAGTCTAACCTGTCTGTTTTGACACCCTCTGTGTTCATGACCCTTCAGCTTGCATGGCTCAAAAACAAAGGCAAATATGTGGTTGGATAGGATCTGGTTGTTCCTGAATTGTCATGCCAATTTCATGCTACCACAATGATTTCTGTCTCTTAATTTGATTGTAAAATTGTGTAATATAAATTTATGATTATTGCCTCTTAGTTTTGAGCCTTGCTGTCTAATTGTATAACTCCATTCTGTAACCCACCCTGTCTTTACCAGTATAGACACTGTAATCCTAAAATGCATGACAGAAAGATGATTAACACTGGTAGGACTGGTTAGCACTGGTGTGACACCATATCTAGCTGCAAATGACGTATAGACAAAATATTTAATAATGGAGAACATCTGCTACAGAATAAAAAAGAAATCATCCATAGGTCTTACCAAACTAAGTCAAAGCATAGTTCTCTGATGAATGTGTTGTTAAGGGCTTTCCTAATGTGTCTGTATATACCATGCATATTTGTTTGGGCATCTGATGTAACTCCCCTATACAGAACAGTTTTATGTATGGTTTTCTCCAATGTAATCTCTAACATCTGCATATGTATGAGTTAGTTGTCATAAAAGTGTGTGTATAATTGTTTGTTCATGTTTGAAATGTTAGAGCCTCTCTGAAAGCTTGGATTATAATAGGCCTTCTTGTTTGCCTAATACTTAATTTGAGCTGCACATGACCAGGAGCAACCTCAGACATCCTTTGGTATATGGTCAATAAAATAACTAGAACTGGTCTTTATCTGTTTAAGTAGACATGGTAGAATTTTAATCTGTGATTATTACATTTTTATATAAGTAGTGACTCAAGTTAGAGCGTGCTTGAGACTCCTGTAGGTAAGTACATTTTTAAATGGTGATTTAGGCTTTTCACCACCCTTTCTACACATGTATCTATGTGATGTGACACATATATGTAGGTGTTTATAATATTTTTTAAACAGTAACTGTAGTTAAGTATCAATTTTTTGCTAATTGCATCAGTATGGCAACATTTATCCATATTCTGTGAATCTGATACTTGTGTCAGTTGATTTGAACTGTTTTTAAGGCATAATGAAGGTCAGGTTATCTTCTCACCTTTTTAATTACAAGTAACAGGATTTGGTTACAAATAATTAGATTCTGTGGGTTTATTCCTATGGACAATTTTGCTGAGAAGAGCAGCTCAGAAGAAAGCTCAGTAGTGTACAGAGACCTCATCTTATACTTCATGACGCATAAAAAAATTTAAGCCAGAAGTTTATTGGTTACACATATATTCTACTGGCATATTCAAAGAATGTGTTCCTTGAAAATATGCTATTATCTGCATAAATACAAGTCATATGCCTTTAAAAAAACCCCTAAATCAGAATTTAGTAACATCAAAATCTTATGCTTTGGAAAGACTGCTTTACAGAAACGTGTCCTTAAATCATTTAAAAAAAAAAGGTTCCCATGGCAGCCGAGCTAAATGTTTTATTCCAAATCAGACTGGCTAAAGACTTTTCCTTATAGTCCAGTTATGCAGACAGCCTCCTATCTGACTAGGATGGAACGGGTGCTGGCATTATTTCAAATAAGAAATTATTTGATCTCAGATGGGCACCTTTGCAGATGCATGTAAAACACACAACACATTCCTCTTTCTTGAACAAGTAAATTCTAAAGGTGAAATGGTGATTTTGATGCATTTAGTCACTGAATTAGCATTGATTTCAACAGGCCAGGATATAACAGAGATGCTTATCTGTAGTCCAGAAATACATCGGTTGTCCAATTCTACCTTGCTTCTGAATGCTCAGTAGGGAACCTCAAGTGGATTCTTCATTTTCAGTACCTGCTACAATATAAGAATTATGTACTTAATTCATAACTGGTCAGCTCTTCAAATATTGAAAGTGCTTTAGGTGGTTACGCAGTAGATAGTGTAGGGTTAGCAAGTTATTTAGATTGCTAATAATAGCCAAGTCAGAGAATCAAAGACTTCATAGTTGGTCCCAACCCCCAGAAAATGTCAGCTTAATAAATCAGATGAATCACATTCTAGAAACAATTGTCTTCCTTGACTGTAAATTAAGTCTACATAACTAACTGAAATCTACCTAGCACAGATAAATCTCATCCTTGATAACTCTTAATACTGACTTCATTTTAAATAGTGTTTCATACTGGATATTGCAAACATTTATGTGGTTTGTTAAAATGTGTAGAATGTTAACTCTCCAGTGTAAATGTGACCAGGCTCTACTATGGTCAGTGCTGCTCTGCCGATGGAGTAGGAGCTCTGTTAGTAACATATTGCAATTTGATCTCTTCCTTTACTTTTAGCTTAGTTACCATTGAAATAACTAACAATTATTTGTTGTACTTAGCAACTGTATCAGTGTGTCTATTAATAGCTTCAACACTTTGGTGTTAGCATTTGGCAAATAATGCCTTTCAAGAGCAATGGATGTTACAATGACATTAAGAATTTTCAAGTTATACATCTGTTTTATCTGTTTAATTTTTAAACATACATTCTAAGTTTTTAATGTTTGTCCAGAAAGTCATATGTGCTGGTGAGTCACAGGGAGCAGGTTTTTTAAAGAGAGGGTTGAAGTTATTTATTTTGTAACAGCCTGCTGCCTACCTGAAGCGTATCATTTTAGTTGTTTTGCTTCAGAGAGGTTTGTGGGTTTGTTTGTTATTTTGTTGGGGATTTTTTCCCCAAGGTGATGTCAATATTTTTGAAAATAAGCATTCTCCTTTAGCTAAGAATGAAATGAGTCTATAAACCTTGGAGAACGTTCATAGATTGTGACAGGAGTACTTGAAACCCTCTGACCCATCTATTCGCTGGTAGCTGGACAGCTGACATCACACTGTTGACAGCACTTAACTTCTCAGGATTGACCTGAAGTATCCCAGGGGCATTCTCTTCACAATTATGTACATAACCCACATTTAAGTATTTGCCATGAGGAGAAAGCATTTTTACAATAATTAAGTTTCAGTGTATTACTTCTTCTGGTGGCTTTGAAGCAGTAGATGGGTATATGTGTTCAGATTTCTCTAATGCACTGTTGTCCCTCTGGTTTACTAGCTTGAGGGGAACTGTTCATGACGCTTTGTGTCTCTAAGAATGACATGGAAATCATAATGCAAAATTACTGAGAACTAGAGTAACTCTGAGAAGCATGATATCACAGATCCAAACAGATGACAATTGCTTCTCTTACATTTGTTACAGTTCATTTAATATATCAACTGAAGAGAATTGTTAAATCTGGTTATCCAAAAAAATCCAGCACAAGGAGCTACCATATCATTTTAGTAATCAAAGGAAGAGATAAACTACTCACTTTAACTTGAAGCCGATTAAGATATTACAAATAAGCCATTAAATAAATTATCAATAAGAGAATCAGAAGGCTTCACAGGATTATTGTTTAATGTCTCATAACNATCTAGGTGGAACTGCTTCTGAAGGGGAGTTGGACTAGATGATCTCTAAAGGTCCCTTCCAACCCTACCATTCTATGATTCTGTGAATATGGAACAGCAGTGGGTTGTGTAGTTCTCAGAATGAAATTTCATAGATGAATGACAGCTGGTAGAGGCTTACGTATTTGATGGTTATTTCCTTGATAACCTGACAGCATGGTGGCAAATTTCAGTAAGTATTGACAAATATAAGAAAAGTTTTATTAGGATTAATCATGGTATTAACTTGTTTCTGTATTATTATTATTATTAAATAAATATTTGAGTATCAATAAATGGAATGAATAACAATGCCTTATTGATTGTAATGTATTTTTAAATACTTCCTTTTTACGGATGGTGGACAGGATTCATGATCTTTAGTTTTGGTTCAGTTTGTTTCCAAATATCATAGCTACTGAATATAGTCAGAAGACTTTAGAGGAGAGAAGTCTTGTATTTTGAGGTCATTAGACTATTTTTTTTTTTAAATTATTACATTTAGAACATCTTGTATATCTTTGAGAACAGATACTTCCAATTTTAAAAGCATATATGAAAAGAAAGCACCCAGTCTTGCTTGGAAGCTCTCCAGTTAGTCTCTCTTTTCATGTAGGATAGAGGTTTGCTGCCAAATTTCAGCCCTCAGCTTCAAAGTATGTGATATAAAAACATGAACTGATGAGGTCAAAAGAGGAAAAGGTGGCCATAGAATTCTCACAAAGAAAAAGAAATCCCTGCATGTAACATATCACTATCCTTTTATGCTCAAGCAACTTCCATGAAAATTAACCTAAACATTTTCATAATCTGCCATCAGTCATGTGGCACTGAATTATTTTAATCACTGCATGAAGTATTACTAACATTTTCTTAATTGTCTTCATTTATTGTTCATTTACATACAGTATATCATTACAATAGTGGTGTTGCTCTCCAGCTCGGAACTTAGAATGCAGGACTTCACAACCTGCATTGTACTTACTTAGAAACTAACTGCGGAGCAAGACGATTGGGCATGGCTCCTGTTTCAACTGAACAGTGTTTTATCTCTAAGCAAAAAGTATTTAATGTCCTGTATTATTTAAAATTTAAAAAAAAAAAAAAAAAACTCTGAGAAAAAAGATCAAGCTGTATTCTGAGCAGCTGTTTTGGTTTCTAGCACACTCTGTAATTATGTTAATTGCAATGATAAATGTTCTTTTTAAATGTGAATTGCAATACTGTGTATCCCACTCACTTTTTCAGCAGAAACAAATCCCATTTTTAAGCACCTGAAGCAAACATGCAATTCATATTTTCTCTTTTTTTTTTCTCCCCTTTCTCATGGATCTGGAGAAATTTATGATGAAGGTAAGCAAGTTCAACATTTAGTATTATACTTTCTTTGAATTAGTACAGTTTAATTTAATTAATTCTTTTTCTTCATTTTTAACATCAACATCAAATTTGCCTTCACTAAAACAGTACATACTGAATTTTGTAAAAATTTGGATTTAGAAACTGTAGTGACTCTAGCTTGGATTGGAGTTGTTTTTTATTTAGTTCATGAAGGAAAAATGCAATTTCCTTTGTGGAAGGAGCACTCAGGGCTGGCTTTTCTGTTGCAAGAACACTGTTGTGATAGTAAAGTGTCTTAGCGGGGTGAGTGGGGAGCCCTTGAACTGGGGATCACTGCCCCTTCACAGGCCAATAAGCATATGCAGGAGCCCTTTCTCAGTGCATTTTTCTCCTTGGTTTTGTTAGTTTGGTTTTGTTTTAATTTTGGAGTGGAGGGGGTGTGTTTGTTTGCTTGTTTTTAATTAAGAAAATGACAAGGCACTTAGTGAACATCTAAACATTTTGAATAAGCGACATTGAAAAATTTGATTTTAACCAATATGTGTTAGTTACCTGTTTTCTACATTTTCCTTTAATTATCAATGTCTATTCTTCATCAGTCTCTAAAAATGACTTGTTTACTCACTTTCATTGTCCTGAGAGTTTGATGTTCTATAGTATGGTCTTGCTTCATTGTCACCCTTCAAAAGAGTGGAATTCTGGGTTAGATAAGCAGTGCTATTTTAAGTGCTTTATGTCAGGAATTTTCTTAGCATGACTCCTCTACTGATCCACCTTTTCTTCCTACTTGCATATCTGTCTTATCCTTTTCCATGAGTTACTTTCTTAAGTGACAAGGATGATTCACATTCCCTGTATCACACAGAAAAAAAAAAAAAAAGCTTAGGCACAATGCTTGACTTATGAAAAATGCCTCTCTTCACTTATTTAGCTCTAAAATAACCAGGAAGATTTTTATTAATTCCTTCTATCTCCTTTGCAGGGAAGGAGGATAAGTATGTGGGAAGGGAAATCTTCACCAGGCTAAGGAAGAAATTGATAAATTTTATACTCTTGAGCATTTTTTTTCCAAACTGCTGAAAGTGCTTTAAAGTAGGAATTTTTAATGGAAGTATTGTCTCAGCCATAAATGAAAATGTGAGGTTTTTTATACATAAAAGGATGGAGATAGATGATCAATACCACTGGATCAGCTTTTCATTGATGTGAAGTTTCCCATTGCTGCGAAAGTGATAATAAAAATATGGTGTTGGAAATAATAATGATGATAGACATTTGAAGTGTTTCTAATTATGGCTGTTTATTCTGCCTTCCAACAGGTTAATATCAGCAAAATTGGGATCATTTAAGCATGGTTCTGGCATAAACTTTCATCATTATAAATTATTCCAATCTTTTTTATATAGATGGTAAAATATTCTTAACTGAATAAGACACGTTGATGATTTTTATTGGCTAGTTCATTCAGGTTCAGATTTTCATATGATATATATATATATATATACATAAAACACAATTACACATTGTAATGCAGATTTAAAGGAAGCCATCCTTAGGAAACCGGTAGTTTAGTATTGTGGTTTAGGCCCGTATTAGGAACAAAGAGCCACCAGCAGCAATAAATACCAAGGGCCCTTGAAACTCTCTAAGGACAGGGAGGGCTCAATTGCCACTTATAGTTCCAGGCAAAACAGACAAGACTGTTCAACTTGGGAAAGAAAATAGAAATTCATTTAATCTGCCATCAACCAAAACCATAACAAACAGAAAACAACACAGAGTGGCATGGTGATGAAGAGCACACCCAGCCCTTTTAGACTATCTTCCCACCAGCCCTTCCCTCTTCCTGGGCTCAGGATTTTGATCCTGATGTCTTTACCTTCTCATCTTCTGAGCAGCTTGGCCGGGGGTGGAGGGGAATGGGAGTTTCAGGCACTGTTTTCCTGATGGCTCCTGCCACTTGTTCCACCTCAAGGCAAATGGATTCCTTGCTGGTCTTCCATGCTGCAGTGCAGAGTCCCTCACATGCTGGGCAGCCCCGCATGGGCTGCTCTGACGTGTGTTCATCCCGAGGTCTGCAGCTCCTCTCTGCCTCCTGTGTGGGTCTCTGCATCCTGCAGGTTCTCCAGCATGGCCTGTGCCATGGCCACCTCCCCACACAGTCTCCTGCCCGTCCAGGTACACTCAGCTGAAGCTGCTGTTGGCTCTCAGTCATGCCATTGCCCTCCATGTGTTGCAGGGGTGCAGCCTATGGTCTCACTACAGGTTGCAGAGGGTTCTCTAGTCCAACACTCCTTTCTTCCTTCCTTTTCTTGATGTAGGGTCTGCATGATCACCTCCATCCTGTACCACTCCTCCAGCTGCAGACTTTTCTTCTTAAATAACGATGACAGAGGTGCCACATTGGCCCAGCTGGTCTGGAGGTGGTTCCACCTCAGAGCCAGGGGATATTTTGAGAACTGCCCATGGGATCAGCCCTGCAGCCCCCTCCCCCTGTCACCAAGCAAAAAGCAGCTCCACACAAACTTTATTTCCTGTTCAGTGCCTTGACATAACACATCATAGGCTATAACTGCTGATCACGTCAGGGAATGAAGCTTGGTTTGTTTCTTTTTTTTGTCAGTGGCCATCAGTACTGTGAGGAGGTACCAGCAGAGTCACCCGTCGTACTAATCTCCATTCCTCAATTTTTGCAGCACTTAATGTCTTGTAATTAATTCCACGAAAAGTCAATCAACTAAATAGTGATTTAAAAATAAGCTGTAAAGTCTAGAATATGTGTAGCATATATAATGTCTTGATAGGTTCAACTTCTTTTTTGTTACTCCATTGTAACATGGTATATAGGCTACCATGAAACAGAAAGAGGTTTTAGACTTCTTTGAATTCAGCCTTCACAGTTGTCTTGTTATTTGATACAATGCTACATTGTTGTATCAACATAATAACATATTGTTGTTTGCTACACTTTTGATAAGCAAAGGGAAGGAATATTATGACAATGACACATTTCAATGAATTGCTTTTCTTTGCATCCTAAAATTCCAAGTAAATGCCATCAGTTTGGTGCTGTTGTGGTTTAAGCTGTCAGTAATGAAACCACAAGTTAACTAACTCCTGCTCACCTGAGCAGGATGGGTAAGAGAATCAAGAGGAAACTGTAGAACTTTGTGGGTTTAGATAAGGACAAGTTAACAGAACAACAGAGAAGAAGCAGTTGTAATGACAGACTGTTGCCGACGGAAGGAAGA
>WBNH01010583.1:29786-71642 GCA_013401255.1 Urocolius indicus | reverse complement strand
CCCGCGCCCCCGCCGCGCCTCGGCGCGCTCCCCGTCCCCGGCGCGCGCCGGCTCGCCCTGCCCGCCCGCTCCGACGGGCAGCGTCGTGCTTCAGTGAGCCGGGATGCAAATGCGCCCGGCTGGGAGACGGCGGACGGGCCGGGGAGGTGTGTCCCGGAGCCTCCCCCCACCACCTCCCCCGCTCCCTGGGCTCCGACCCGGCTCCCAACCTCTTCGCGCCCCGTGGTGAGGGCTGACACCGGGAAGGCTGTTTGTGTGCAGCGGTGGGTGGTTTTCCTATGAAACCTGAGCGGATCAAAAGTTGGAGAAGAACAAAAAAAAAAGAAGCCGCGGCGGGCTCCCGCCCGCAGCAACCGGCCCCCCCTGACCGCTCAGGGGGTCTTGCCCTTCACCGAGCGCATCCCCGGGGCCATCCCTTCCCCGTGCCACCCTCCCTGCTGTGCCGGGGGTGAGCCGCCCTCCCTGCCGGCTCCCAGCTCTGCCGTCCCCGGTGGGGGCACAGAGGTTTGAGGCAGATGGTTGGTGTTCCTGGCCGCTGCTTTTCACAGCGAACTCCAGCCCTAAGGCTCAAACCCACCTCCCCTCGCTCTGCTCCACAGTGTTTCTTCCCCCCGGCCCTCTAGCACCATTTCCCCTGCCCGAGGAGCCCGAGTTTTTGGCTGCAGCCTGGTTTCCAGCCTGGCTTTGAAGGGTCCTGCATTTTGCCACATGCCTCACCGCCTCGTTTCTTACCCTCTTCGTCTCAGAGCCCTGCAGACAGGGTCCCGTGTGTCACCTTGGGGCCTTTTCTGCAGCACCACGCACAGTTGCACGGTTGGCTTTGCAGTTTCCCCTGCAAAAGCAAGAGCAAATCTCTTAGTCTGGCACCTGGGGAGGATTTTGCCTCTGAGGGAAAGGTATTTATAGCACCGCTGCTCTTCGTGTATCTGGAGCTGTGGCTGAGGCCTGCTGCCAGGCTGCCCATAAAGTCCAATTTACAGCTGATAAGCAGGAAAAGCGGCACTTATTTAGCCCAGATTAGCCCTGGTATTGCCAATTGCCTTGGCAGCCTCTCTGGAAGGCTGTTTCTGGAGCAGGAGTGCTTGCTTTGCTTTGCGTGGGCTCTGCTTCAGAGCCACGGGGCCTGCTGCAGCGTTCCCCTACCTGCCCCCAGCAGCCGGGATGCACGGGCCTGCCCTGGGAGGGTGCCCAACGCCCTCCCTCTTGGCACCCTCCCCTCTTCGACTGCTGGAGCTTCTGTGCTGCTCCAAGCACGTAACCCTCCTCCTCCTTGTTCCTCTTGCTCGGAACGTGCCGCCATCCGGCTCACGGAATGATGTTGGACGCCAGCGGTGTGGCCCAAACGTAGGGTCCCACGTCTGGGTTTCCCAGGCCAGCGGGAGGTTTTGCAGGTTACAGGGCAGTGCCTCCCTCAGCATGCTGTGGGATGCTGTTTGGAGATAGGGGCCGGGGAAAGCCCTGGGGAGCGTCCGGACACTTGTCGCGGCTCCCGCGGGTCCTTTCTGTGGTCCTCCTCTGCCACGTATGTGTTCCAGGAGCGCTCGGTGCTCGGGCGGCTGGTCCCTCTTCCTCCATTTCCGTTGCTGAGCGGAGCTGTGATCTTTCTTTCTGGCAGTGACACTGCGGCGTGCCAGATGTGTGCTGGCTTCTGCTGGAACATGTGGTTGAAATGCTAGCGGAGGAAGTATTTGCTGAGTCAACTTTTCTTTAAAGCTAAAAAAAAAAAAAACCAACCCCACCACCAAAAACCCACCCCAAAAGGTCTGTTTTGTTCTGGAAGTGCTTCCACGTCCTGCCTTGAGCTCTGTGTGTTTCGGCACAGTGGTGCTTTTCTTGTGCTGGCTTAGCGAGCCTGTCCCTAAAGAAGGAAAAATCTCTGAAGACAGGAATGACCAGATAAGATCTGAGGACTTGCGTTGGCTTTAAAGGGACTCAAAGACATTTTCCAGTAGTGCATCTTGGGTGGCTTTCGCTCTTTGAGCTGAAGCTGCCGCCTGTTTTCCAGAGGCTCTCGGTTCTCTGCAGCCAGACCAAGCACCACGGTCATTGATCTGTCTGAGTGAGCATCCCTTCAGCGGCCAAAAAGCTGGGCTGCTCAGCACTTCTCTGGGCTGTTCTGGGGCAAAGTGGAGACAAGCCAATACCATTCTTTTCTCATATAGCATGTTGATTTCCCCCTCGCTCCTGTGAGACTTGGCTGTAACTCCGTTGTCAGGAGCTTCAAAGGCACAGTCACTCCGTAGTCCTGGCTGTAGGTGATTCTTTGTCTGCACGGTGGGTTCTGGATCAGTGAGAGCTGGCACCAGCCGGAGGGTTGTCATGTTCTGCAATCCTTTAAAGACGTCCTCTGATCTCTTAATAGATCTGGAGTGAGATCCTCTTCTAAAGGAGGTAGCAGGGCAGATGTTTAAGCTGCAGCAAGCACTCGTGTTTGTTTGCATGCTGGGTGCTGAATGCTCTTGCTGATGGTGTTCCCTCGAAGTCCCCTCTTGTTTGAGAGGCAAGCAGATGGCACTGTGTGTCTGTGTGTTGTTCAGGTGGACAGGTCTCACTTTGTTTGACCCAAAGGCTGTTACATCCAAACAGATAAGCGCATGTGTCCTGGGAGAGCAAGCTGTGCTTTCTCCAAACGCCACAGAGCCCAAGGGGAGTGGAGGGCAGATGGTAGGAAAGTTGAGTGGGAAGAGAAGAACCTGGCTTTGGGGCAGCGAGGCAAGAATGCAAGGGCCAGTCTGGCTGTAAGCAGCGAGGCACTTAAAAAAGATCTGAGGGCCGTGAGGCCTGGTTACAGGTATTTACTAGGGGAATTTTACACTAATATTTTTCTTCCCTTCGTTGCAATTCATCTGCTATTTGAGCTGGAAAGATCAAAGCTGTCTTCCAGCAAGCACACGTGGACTTAAGTAAATAGCTGGACCTACACCTCTCTTCTGTGAATAAACACTCTTTCCTCTCTGAACATTTTCAAGCATAGCTCTCAGGCCTGGAATGCAAAATATTTCACATTAGCTGTGGGTGTTTCCACCGCTTTCGATATTTGGGAACACGGAACAAGTGCTTATTTAGCAGCAGACAGGCTGGGGTACAAACCTGCCCTTTGTGAAAGCCGTTGCTGCTGCGGTGTTTGCAGGGAAATTCCCCTGAGGTAGGAGGACGTGTGATTGTTTGTCCAGACCCCAAGGAAACAGATCTCGTTCTCCTAACGCGAGTGGTGGTCTCCTGGGCTGGGACACGCAGCTCTTCAGGGGCCTGGAGGGCAGTGAGGCTGGTGGGATGCTTGGCAGATGCTCGGGAACATCCTCCCCGATGAGGGTGGAAGATGCACGTTTCACACTTGGTAACGTGTTGGTTCTTGGGCTTCCTCGTGCGTTGCAGTATGGCAAAGGTGCCAGGCAGGGCGACCTGTTTCCACGTCCTGCTCCTTCCCTGGAGGGTGCTGGAAGATGGCATCCAAGAGCTGCTTGTAAATGCCCTTGGTCTGTTAGAAAAACAGATGTTATGTTGTGCAGTGGGGTTAAAGGGCAGTGCTGTGTACCACCTTACGTGGAAGAAACGATCCCACTGCTGGGCATGGAAGGATTTCTTCTCTGAGAGACACTTGAGAGGGAGCAGACGGGGATGGTCCAGGTTTTCAGGCTTTTCGTGTGGCTGCTGCTGGAGTAGGAGCTGTTCCCCAGGCTTTGCTGTGGTTGGGAGGCTCTGCATGTGGTTCATGTCTTTGTTCCTGATGTCCGTGTGAGCTTTCAGCAGTTTGGACACATTGTGCATCTCTTGCCTTTCTGGGGAGATTGTTCAGAGGAATGGGTGTGAGGTGGGGCAACCCTGGGGTCTTTGAGAAGCTGTTTGCTCTAGTACCAAAACTATTGATCTGTAGCATAAGAAAGTGAGCCCAGGGCTTTTTAATCCTGAGGGATGTGGCACAGGCAGAGTCTTGCACTTTCACCTCCTCCGTCCTACCCAACCCTGTCCAGATCTGCTGTGTTGGCTGTGTTGATGAGCTGTCAGCTCTTCAGTTGTCTCTCCTTTTCCTCACCTTTTGCTGGAGCATCAGCTGCAGGGGCTGCTTCCCGGCATTGCTGTCGGGCGCTGTGTGAGGGAGCAGTGTCCTGTCACCCCTTAAGTCACATTGGTGCCAGCAAACCCACCTTGCATATTGTAGTGGGAGCTGTTGCTGTTTGGTTTAGAACAGATAGCTGGTGTCCCTAAACAGAAAAACCACCCAGACCAGCCTGAAGGATCACCGTAAGGGAGACCATCTCCTGAAGCACTGCCTTCTGAGCATACCACTGCACAGGCAGTGGGAAGGAGGAGAGGTTTGTGAGGCACATCTTTAAACAGATGTTGGTTGGTTTGGGTACTAGACCCAGAGCGCAACAGAAGCTTTGCAGGATGCTCAGGAGTGTTTTGCAGTCTTAAGGAGTGAAGCACTGGAAGAAATAGTTGTCTGGGGGTTTCTTCTGGATGTTCTTCTCCTTGGGAGATGGGCACAGGCTGGTTGTAGTAAAGCTCTTGTGTGCTCTTGAGGTTGGAAGCACATTAAGTGCGTTAAGCAGCTGCAGCTTTCTGGGTCCAGGCTGTATGTGTGTGTGTGTGAGTCTGGGTGCTGCTTGAATTCAGGTTGAATGGAGTTCTGTCCAAAGGTTTGTCCCACCTTTCCTCTTGCCTCTGCCTGCTTTGGCACGTTACAGCACCGTGAGGATGAACCTAATGCCACCCCTGTGTCAAGGCAGGGGACTCCATTTCAGGTCATTCCCTTCGTTCTGGGGAAATACTTGGCAGCAAATGCTGTTCTCCTGTGTTTACCTGTGTCTCCTTTTAATCTGTGCAGCCCCTGCTGGGTAGCTGTGGAAGATCTTAAAGCGAAACACAAGTGGTCTTTGTTTGAAAGCATCAATTTGTGTTGGCAGCCAGGTCTGCAGCGCATGTGCTTTTCATTGACTGCTGCTCCAGCTCCCTTCCTCACTCTTGCCAGCTTTTTTTTTTCTCCTTCTTTAATACCAAAAATGTTTTTCCTGAGCTCAAAAAGCTGAGCTGTACAGTACTTCTAGTCTTAATTTAAGCCTTGCCCCTTTCTCAGGGAAGCAATCTTTGTCTTGTGTTCAGGACAGACTGCTTTCCTCTCCTCCAAGAGGTAACTAATGAGTGCTGTCTGATCAGCAAAGAGAGAGGCGAAGAGGACTTCAGAGTGGTTTGCAAGCTTCTGAAAGCCTGGTCTGTATGCCTGGGATGAGGAGTTTCGGTGTGCCAGCCCAGCTGGGACTACTCTCTAGCCTGCTTGTCTTAGAGCACTTCAGGGAAGCTGGTAGGTAGGTGCTTTTGTTGATACTCTTTGCAGACTGTCGCTGCCTGGGGCTGCTCCTTTGATTTGGTCAGCTTTCAAAAACCTCTCCTCTTGTTATTTGATTTTTTTTGTTTTTTTCTGAAGTTGTTCTGCAAGGACTTCTCCTGAAAACACTTTGTAATCCTTACAAACGTCAGGCGACATCCAGGCGAGGCCCCTGCTCGCCACTTAAATCCTTCCTGTTGATAACTAACAGATGGATGCTGAGGTGTCCATGTGCCCCAGAGGGCAGAAATTAAAACTCTCCAGATCCCAAATTCAGCCTGGGACTTTCCAGGGTGGAACGTTGCAGTGATGAGTTCCCCTGAGCTCTCTGTCCCCTTGCACAGCAAACTGTGTGTCTGCAGAGGAGGGCATGGTTGTGTTTAAGCTGTCATTCCTCGTGTGGGATGGAGCTTGCCAGTCGGATACCAATAGTCTGTCTTCTCCTTGTCAAATTAAGCTCTTGTTTGTGTGGAGCAGGCAGGAAGGTTAGCGTTTGTGGAATGGGGTGTGCACAGGGCCCCTGAGTGTGTGTGTGTGTGATTGGTTGCTGTCAGAGGGTCTGAACCCCTGTGAGGTTGGGGTGTCTTTGGGTCGGTGTTTGTGTTGTGCAGGGTGATGAATGGGGAAAGCAGACAGGAGCAGCAGACTCCTGTCTGCAAAGTGGGAGGTGACACATTTCATTTTGAGTGCGTGAACCCTCCCGCTCTGGAAATGGAGATGTTGCAGACTGGGAGAAAGTGATGACACACAGGGCTGCTGCCCGTGCTGGGAGCTGGTGCAGGGAGGCACTGGGCTTTAAATGGGTGAATATTAGAAGTCTACCTGTATTTTGTCCCCCAGTGACGTACCTGGGTTGTATGACAAGGATGACCTGGATGGTGTGTCATTCCTGGATGATAAGAACTCTCTTTGCGCTCAGACCTCAGTGCTAACGACAGAGATTTGTTTCGAGGCGAGCTCTGAGGCGACAGACTTCATAGCTTTTCCTCTCCTGCAAGGCTTTTGTGAGATGAGGTTTGTCCCAGCATCAGGATTTTATGCCTGGGTGCAGCTTGGGCCACCTTGAAAAGCAGCCAAGGCAACACCCTACTGCTGTTGATGCAGACGTGCCAGCGGGTTGGCTCCGTCCTCTTGTCATCCCCAAGCCAGAGGGCTCTGTCCCCGAGCCTTGGCACAGGGAAGCCAAGCCCTGCTCTGGCTGCAGGGGAGAGACTTAGGTGCCTTTGAGCAGCTCTGTGTAGGATTGTCCTTGCTGTCCAATGTGGTGCTGGCACAGGGTAGGCACAATGTTGCTTAAGCCCAACTATAAACGTTCTCCTCGTTGTTGTTGCTCATTGGCCTCTTTGGGAGCACAAAGGAAGCCTTTGATTCCAAAACATATGGTGACTCTTCAAATAGTTAAAGGCAGGACAAGCTGTGGCTTGCAAGGGCCTTTATTGCTCTCCACACAAGAGTGCTTTGGTGTCTGTCCTGGCTCTGCTGGGGAGGCTCGGGGCTTGTGTGGCACATAGCTGCACCGTGGCGCTGGTTCTGCTGAGGTTGCTGGCAGCGCCTGGCTCAGTGAGAAGCTTTCATGGGAGGAAAGGTTATGGTTTTTGTCTTTCCCAGCAAAGACAAGATCAGAGAAGGTAAAACCAGACCGTCTTGAAAGGTGCCACGCAGGACACTGCATCCAGCTCTCCTGAATCATTCATAGGGGAGCATAGATGGGTCTGTGCTGCTGAGGACAAGTCATTCAGTTGCCTCTGCAACTGCCCTGGAGAGGGGCCAACAGCTGAAGAATTGTGCAAATCACAGAATCACATAATGGTAGGAGTTGGAAGGGACCTTTAGAGATCATCCAGTCCAAACCCCCCGCTAAAGCAGGTTCACCTAGGTCAGGTCACACGGGAACACTTCCAGACGGCTCTTGAAAAATCTCCAGAGCAGGAGACTCCACACCCTCCCTGGGCAGCCTGTCATCCTGGACCAAAGAAAACAAAGGTTTCTGTGAGTCACCTGGCCTTCTTCTTTGTTTGTATCTCTCCATATTTGCCTACTGTGAACACTGGGAGCCTGGGAACCGTCTGAGAGCACCTGGTAGGTGCTATAGGAGTGACCAGTTCTTGGGCCGAGCCTCCTTCGGTACCAGTGTGGTGGTTGGATTGTCTTGAGATGACCCTGTCTTCCATCCAGGTTTGAATAGACGTTTATACACCATATTCCAAGCAAAAGCCAAGCCACAAAGGCAACATGAGTGATTTTCCTCTGCTTCTGGTGGCTCTCCCTGCATGCTCTGTGTGCTTGCAGCCTCCAGACGCGTAAGTGGAGGAGTTGCTTGCTGGGGCCTCTCCTGGCCCAACAATGTTGACTCTTCTGCCCAGGTCCTGCCTCAGTCTTGCTGCCTCATTGCTATGGCCCAGGTGCAGCTGTTCTTTTCCCAGTTGAGCCTCCTGTCTCCCCTTTTCCTGGTTCACTCTTCTGTATCCAGACAGCCCCTCACCCCCATGACATGCCACGTGTCCCCTTCTCGGGCATCTCTCTGATTGTCTGGCTGTGAGCACTGCTGTCTGGCCAGGTATGGCTGTGGCTTCCTCATCCCATCTTGAAGTTGCTCTTATCTTCTTGAGCCAGGCCCCCAGTTCACAACAGGTNTGAAAGAGGGAAATAGCTAGCAAACAGACCAGGGCTGCCAGGATGTTCAGGTGGTTTTCAGAAACCAGAGACTTTNTGGTGAGAAGTCAGAGCAGACCTGGGGCAGGGCTGCCAGGATGTTCAGGTTTTCAGAAACCAGAGACTTCTTTGGTAAGAATTCTTCCACTCAGCTCAGGAAAAGTCTCAGAACTCTGTGGCCTGAAGCAGAAACTGTTAATATGAACTGTTAACATGCTGGCAAAGAAATAAGCACCCAGAAAACAAGAGTGTTACGCTTGGTGTCCTTCAGTGTCACCCTGTATTCCTGTGACCTTGCTGGGATGTGGCCTTGCTGGAGATGCCTTCCCACGTGGCTCCCATCCAAAGACATGCCACAGGTTTGATAGAGCAATCCCTTTTACCTGGGTTGGCGAGCAGCCAGGCACCTGCAGAGCTCTCAGCACAGCTCCTCACTCTCCAGGACTTTGTTGCTGGGTGTCCGTTGCCACTGTTCATGTGCTTCCTTGGCCTTGGGTTGCTTAGGATGTCATGGTGCTCTTCCCAACTGGTGGGAATTAGTGGCTGCCCAGTAAGAATTGTTTGTTCTCTAGATACATTGGTGGGGGAGGGGTCAGCTGTCCTGCTGCTGAGGAGAAAAGCTCTTGTGTTTCTGTTTCAAGGAGACGTGGTTAGTATGAATTTCTGTCTCTGCGAGTCTGTTATGCAAGAGCTTCTTCTTGACTTGTCGCTGGGGCTTTGCAGCAGATCTATCTGTGGCGAGCATTCTCCCTGGTTATTGATTTGTAAAAGTATTCCAGAAAATGCCCTGCTTGCAGATCCTTCCCCCTGAGTGCCTCTTGTCCATTTTTAGCTGCGAGGTAATGTAGCAGCGGCTCACAGAGAAAGTCCTTTTAATTAATATTGCACGAGCACAGGAAATATTAAGCTTCTCTGTCTACTTTCCTATTTTTGTGGCTTTTAATATAGATTCACAAATGGCTGTAATGAAAATAAACAAAGAACAATTCCTTTCTGTGCCCTCTTTGCTTTCAGAGGTGATACTGCGTGTCCAGCCTCCCCGGTGAGGTGATGTTTCCTCAGGAGGTGCGTGCTGTAACTGGAGAGCAGCGCTGCCCTGCACAGCTGGGAATGGTGATTGTAAAATGAGGCTGCTCTTCAGCAGCCAGAAGGGAGCTGGATGAAATCTGCAGACCTGTAGGGGTGTAGCTGGAGATAGATATGGGGAGCTGCGGGTGATGCTTTGTAACCAGGAGGAAGGCAGAGTCACGTGGACTGAAGATGGATGTGGGATGCACAACAAGAGGTATTAAGTAGTGTCCCTGAAGTGCTCTCGAGGGGTGACACAGGAATATGAACCCTGGGCAAGCAGTCCCTCCTCTGCAAGCTTCACATACAGGAAAAGTCAAAACCCAAGAGCAGAGCCTGTATAAACAAGAAAGTTAGCAGTGGAACGAGGCCTGTTTCAAGTGTCTCCTCAGTGGCTTTTGGCAGCTCCACTTGTCTCTGGCACTGCTGAATGCTGTGAGGAAAAGCTGACGTCTGCTGTCAGGAATACCATGGAAGGGAGCTCCTTCCCTTCCTAGGGGAGGGGAGAAAACAGGTCAAACCTGCAGTAAAGTGAGTGGTGAGGCAGGATGCTCCAGAGACTCAGTCACCTCAAGCAGGGCACAGCCTTGCTCCGTGGGGAGCACAGCAGCAGGATTGCCCCCAACGTGGTGCTGTGTGTGGCATTCCCTGGCCCCTGTGCACATCCCCTTTTCTCCCAGGAAGGCCCAGCTGAACCTCTGCAGCAGTTGCCACGGCACGGGTGTCATTTTCAAGACTATGGCACTGGGCAAACCATTTCTCCCGTGAGCTAAAAGCTGTCTGGAGAGCTTGGCCAGCTGGCTCTTCCTGGCTTCGTGGCAAATCCATCTGAATCTCTGCAGGCAGATAACTAAGGGAAACTTAGCTGGAAATACACCACCGTGACCTGGAGAGAGATTTAAAATATTTATCCCAGAGCAGGGCTTGGGAGATGAATAAGCTGCCTGTCTGCTTCCTTGCACGCCAGGGCTCAGGAGTGCAGCTGTCCCTTTGTCCCCGGCTCTCAGAGCATGCCTCAGGCCTGGAGGGTTACTTGTGGGTGGGCTTTGAAGTCCCTGTAGGTTGTGTAAACATATAGCTGTCCGCAAAACGGACAGGGGGACGCCAAGGGTACTTGTGTGGGTGTAGATGGAGTTCTTGTCTGCACCCTCTCTCCTCTCCCCTCCCTGTTGGTTCCCCTCCAGCTGCTCTCCCTGCTCTGCTGCCCTCAAGCTCTTTGTGGAGCTTGCTGGTGAGCTCGAGGTCTGCTGAATGAGGCTGTAACCCTCCTGTCTGGCCCCCATCAGAAAGCAAGATCTGCAAGATATCCTGACTGAGCACATCCGAGGGTCAGCCTGGGTTTGGGTGGAACTGGGGAGGTTTTCCTCCTCCTGGTGGGTTTGGTGGCAGTGTGCAGAGAAATAGCTCCTGGGAGACTTATGCCCTCATGGATAAGAAGGCCAATGGCATCCTGGGGTGTGTTTATAAGACTGTGTCCAGCAGGTTGAGGGAGGTTCTGCTCCCCCTCTGCCCTGGTGAGGCCTCATCTGGAGTCCTGTGTCCAGTTCTGGGCTCCTCAGCTTGAGAGGGACAGAGAACTGATGGAAAGAGTCCAGTGCAGGGCCACCAAGATGATCAGGGGACTGGAACATCTTTCATACAAGGAAAGGCTGCGGGTACTGGGGCTGTTGAGCCTGGACAAGGCTGAGGTGAGACCTCATCAAGACTTACAAGTACCTCAAGGGTGGGTGTCAGGAGGATGGGGTGACATTTTTCTGCAATGCTCAGTGACAGGACAAGGGGTAACAGGCACAAGCTGGAACATGGGAAGTTCCACTGGAATGTGAAGAGAAACTTTTTTGGTGCTGAGGTGAGGGAGCCCTGGCACAGGCTGCCCAGGGAAGGTGTGGAGGCTCCTTCTCTGGAGGTTCCTAAACCCGCCTGGACACGTTCCTGTGTGACCTGATGGAGGGGAACCTGCTTTAGCAGGGGCTTGGGGTGGATGATCTGCAGAGGTCCCTTCCAACCCCTGCCCTTCTGGGATGCTGTGAGAAGGAAGACTTGCTGGCAGGAGCGTGCTGGGCCCCGCGCAGCCTCAGCCCGGCCACTGACCTGCAGCCTCGTTACGTGGCGAGGAGCCAGCTCTGAGCAGCAGCTTTGCCTCCTCTGTGTTGATGAAGCATCTGCCTTTGCTTGGAGGCCTCATGTGTGTGCTGCTTCTCTGCACGTTGCTTCCCTTGCCGTGGCCTCCCCCCACCCCCTTTTGTTGTGTGTCTGTGCAGCCTGAGTTTCCATTCCCTGGGCTGGCTGGGGCTCCTGCTCACTGAAGGGAAGCGCCAGGCAGCTTTATGGAGCTTGTTCTGGCTTCTTTTTTTTTTTTCCCCCATGATCTTCTGGAACAGTGTTTCAGCTGGAACAGGAAAAACGTGAAGCCCTAGCCAGGGCAATGCCAATGAGGAGGAATTCCTCCTGTCTGCATTTGGGGATGGCCACAGCAATGTCAGCCTTCAGCCCTCAGCCTTAATGCGGGGGTCTAAGGATGGAGTGGCAAGTGCTTGTCTGATACCTGGAGGTGCTGACCCCAGCTACCATGGGGGGATGAGTTCTGAACCACATGGACTTTGTGGATGAAGCAACACAGCCTTGTTGCTGCAGGATCTCGCCTCCAATCTCGGGACAAGGAGCACTGAGCCCTGGCAGGACCTCCCTGGGGCTGTTCACCACCACCTGAGTGAACTCCTCTCTCACCAGAGGGGTTTTGCTTGATAAAGACCTCCACATTCTCACACACTCCTTGCTTAAACTGTGGAAGAAGCATCATCCCTTGAGGCCACTGCACAGGGAACGCAGCAGCTCGTCCTGACTCCACTTGCCACCTCTCTAACATGTTTCCTTCCGTGGGACAAAGGTGCGGTACCTTTGGTGTGGCGGGCAGGGAGCTCGGCCTGCAGCTCAGCTGTGTTTGCAGCCTGCCACCCGCTGCCAGGAGCACGTCAGCCGTAAATCGATGTTTCTGAGGAAGCCAGGGAATGGCTCAAGGGCTCTGAGCAAGCCTGGGAGAGTCAATTGGCAGGACTGGTGGGTGCAGTGAGCCTGTTGCTGGTGCTGAGTCACCCTCGAAGCATTTGTGTTTCTCACCGGGACTTGGCAGCGCGGCTGGCGATGTCTGCTCGGGAGCCTTTGGCCAGTGCACCATTCAAGATGGTTTAATTGAGCTGCTGGGATTCCCAGCTCCTGAGCTGGGTTTATGGCCTTCCTGGCTCACATAATCCTCCGCCTTTGTTTACTTGCCACCAAGATATTGTCCTGGCTTTCCTGGGGGTCCCCACTGCTGCTCGGCAGGCAGACACAGGCCGCCTTGCCTGATCGTTCTTCTCTGCAAGCCAGAGGCTGAGCGGTGCAGACAGCTGCCAGCATGTGCCTGTACCCTGAGTGTCTGGGCAGGAGAAGCTGTGGTCTGGCAGCTAACTCTGCCCTATCTTCTACCTAGCTGCACCTAGCACTCATGGCCTGGGCTGGTTCTCTGGGATGGGGGCTCAGGAGGGTTACCTGGGCGTCTCTTGCCTCAATGGCCCAGCAGAATGGTTTCCTTTCCCTGGGACCAACTGTGTGTCCTCCAGAGATGCCCATGCCTCCTCTTGCAGAGGATGCCAGGAGCGTGGGTGCAGCCCTGTTGCATGTCATGGCTCAGAGTGCTGTCAGCCTGCTTTCAGGACAAATGAGGGGCTTCCAGTGGGGCCAAGGCCAGTTGTTCTGGGGCAACAGCCCCAGCTGGTACAAGGAGCCAAGAAGCTTGATTAGCTACCACTGGGACTTTGTGGCTTGCTCCAGCCTCCTTCTGTTTGAACAAGGTGCTGAGATGGTAGCAGAGATTGTGGGGTAAAGGCACAGCTAGCAGTTCAGCCCAGATCCATCCTCCATACCCTCAAGACCAGTCAGGGTAGCCCGACCATCCTGGAACTTGCCAGCAGCTCTTGGGAGTCTGCACCTGCAGACCTGGGCTTGCTGTCCTCATGCTGACTGTTTTTCTCTGCTCTTTTCTCCCATGGCACACGTGTGAGCTGCTCCTGCCTGTTCTGGGACTGGGGTTGAGTGCAGTGGAGACTGCAGGCAGCTCCCTGCCCACTGTGGCAAGGAGCTCTTCCCATAGCCACCTGCACCCCACACGTTACTGCAAGCGCTGCCTCGGTGTTTGCTCCAGCAGTTGATTGACAGCCTTCAAACCCCACTGCTTTTGTTCTGGTTTCTTGCCATAATTGTTCAGAATTTGGGCTTTAGCCCCAAATTCTAGGCCTAGAAGGGCAGGGAGGGTTGCCAAAAAACCCCAAATCCCACCTCTCCCAGCTTATAGCCTTTCTGAAGAGGTCTGGGGAGGCTGATAGGAGCTGTGCTAAGTGGCTGTGGCTTTGCTAATTCTAATTGTAAAGCTTGGTTTGAAGGGTTGGCTTCATGGTGTTTGCATGGAGCCTGTGTATAAAAGCCCCGTTCCATGAAGAGGGCAGTGGGGAGAGGTGCTGTGGCTCACCAGGAGCGAGCTCAGGCCCATTGCAGAGCACTTGTCAGTCGCTGGTGTCACACCACAGCCCAGATGTTGCCAAAGAAGAGCTGGTGTCTGCCATACGTCACAGGGCTCCTGTTGGGGTTCCATGAAGGTGCCCAGGGTCTGGGCAGGTGTGATCTTGGATTGACACACCAGGGCTGGTGGTGAGGAAAGAGTGGAGCAGCTCTGTGGTTTCCAAGTGGGACTCAAGTGAAACAGTCACGTACTTTGGGATGAGCTGATCCCTACTTCCATCCTGGCTTGCTCCTCTGGATCAGTACCTCCCACCTGGAAGGCTGTTTGTCTGGGTGCTTTGCAACTGAAACTCCCTGTGGATGCAAGTGGCTGTGCTGCAGGTTAATTGGATGTGTCTGGCCCTCCATGGACCATGTGGAGAAGTAATAGATGTATAGCAGTGTGATAACTGGTGTGAAGTGGTGGCGCGAAGGCATCACGTCTCCTGCAAGCCCAGAGCAAACCACCCTGAAAGGGAGAGGCTCAGAGACCATCTGGGCAGACCCACACTCTCAGAGCAGGGCTGTTGGATCTAGGTACATGGTACTACTGTAGTGACCATCCAATTGTGCTGGGGACATAAAGCCAAGGCCACTCCACCTGAGCATTCCTTGGAGATGCTGGTTTGTGCCCATCTGGTTGTGCTGGGGACATAAAGCCAAGGCCACTCCACCTGAGCATTCCTTGGAGATGCTGGTTTGTGCCCATCTGGTTGTGCTGGAGACTCAAATAGGATTTACGGTTTTTTTTCCCCTGAGTGCAGAGTGAGTTTTTGTTTGTACTTTAACTGGAATGGGAAGTGACTTAGTTTTAAAAGGCTTATATGATGGATGCCCAAAGACCTTCCAGATGTTGGGCTTGATCAGACTAAGACTGCTTGTGTTCAGAGCTGCTTGCCTGCATCAAACCATTTCCATCTGGCCTGGTGGGAGAGAGGGGTTTATTGCAACTCTACCCGTCTGAGAGGTTTTCTCAACTGGAACTTCTTGCCCAGAGGAACATGCTGGCTGGAAATCATTTGGAGATGGGAATCTCTCAGTGTGTTTGGCTTAGCTGCAATTTGCCTGGTATCTGCTAAGAGGTGGAACGGGCTGTGTGCGGAGCAGGCGTGCTCCCAGCAGCTGCTTTATGTGGCCATAGGGACTGACCCACGAGGCAGGGAGGTGGTTGCTTGTGCTTTTAAGCATTCATGATTTTTCTTGCCTGCTTCTACAGCTTCAGCTGGTGCAGATAAGCCTGCCTGCTCTTGTGTTTGTGACCAGGAAGGGAGGAAAAGCTGACCCGTGTGTTGTTCCCAGCCCTGGCATGCCAAAAATCTGCTTTTATAGGAGCATGTTTATAATGAACTCTGCCAGGAAACATATGGCTTGCTGGAGCCCATGAATGGGAGGTCTGTATGGGGCCCTGTGCTCACCAAGAGCCTTGTGAGGACAAAGAGCAGATGTTGATGTGTGTTACCTGCCCCATGGCAGCCTGTATCCTCAGGCTGCTGCAGGGAGCGGGAGGTGGGCTGAAGGTGCTGTGTGCTGCTTGGCTGCTCCAGTGATGGCAGAGAGGGCAGGACAAGAGGCCAGTCAAGTGGTTTTACTGTGTGCAGCTCTTTGTGGCTCCCCTGGCCTGGGGAGGGATGGCTTGCTTCTCTGAGGATGTGGCTGTTTGCAGCAGAGACTGGGTTGGAAGGAGTCCTGGCACTGCAGGCAAGCAAAGAAGCCCCGCTGACAGCTTGGGATTATGATTGTGGACAGGGAAAAGAGAGGAAAAAAAGGATATGGGGAGTCCATTGGGGCCCAGATGTCAGAGGGACAATGGGGCGATGTCTGTTGTTCCTGGCTGCAGCACAAAGGAGAGACTGTCAGGTGAGAGTTGCAGAGCTTTGGTGACTGGGATGATGCTCCCTCATGGGAGCTACTGCCAAACCCTTATAGGCCTGGCTGCTGCTGGGGATTGCACTCTCAGCACACGAGGAGTTAAACCTGCCTGCAGCAGAGCCTTCTTCTCACAGGAGGCTCAGTGCTGCTTCTGGAACAGCAAGCTCCAGATGCTTCAGCCCAGTGATTTGACTGCTCAAGATGCTCCAGCCCAGTGATTTCATTGCCCAGAATGCTTCACCCCAGTGATTTCATTGCCCAGGACGCTTCACCCCAGTGATTTCGTTGCCCAGGACTCTCCAGCCTGGTGATTTGCTTTGCCCAGCCTTTGGAAGCAAAGTGGGACTTAAACCCAGAGTCTGCTGCTCTTTGATCCTGGAGCGGCTACAAAGTGCCAGCATTGGAGCCACTCCTGAGGTCTTGGCAACCGAAGGGATTACTTCCTGCAGACAATAATGTTTAGTAAATTGGTTGTGAGGACAAGACCTGTTTGACAATGTGTTTTGGGAATGTGTTACTGAAACTTGTGAGAGTCCAGGACCCCAAAGCCTAACAAAATCCTCCCTTTGCCTTTTGTAGCTTTGGGACGGAGCACAGGTTGTGAGCTTTTCTGAACATATGCCTTTGACACTGGAATTGTGCTTTGGCTTGTTGTCTTTCCCAGAGCACACGGTGATAAATCAGTCCAGTGTTTGGGACTGTCCATGTCCAGCCTATGTTGAGCTCCTCTGGGACATGGGACATGAGTGTGAGCTTGCCCGTCCTTTCTGCTGAGGTTTGATGCTCTTTTCCTTCAAGGGCTGCCTTTTTTTGTGGCCCTTAGCTCTGCCCCTGGACTTTCAGGGAGCCAGGTCCTCTTCACAGCCATGGCCTGGGTCGTTGGTTTTGCTTGGGGTCGGCAGCAGCTCAGCATCTGAGGGATGCAATGGCAGCTTCAGAGCAATGCTCTGCCCATGTCTTCCTTGCCTTGTTATAGGTCTGTGGAGCTCATCCTAGATCTTCCTATGAGGAACAACCTGGGTTGATTGCAGAGCCTTTGTTTCCACAGTGGCTTGAGCAATGGCAGTGGCAGAAGCATCAAGGTCATAGTGTGATATGGTGAGGTGGTGGTACATCAGCAGTGGATTCTGAGGTGGCAAGAAGTTCTCCCTGCCACCTTGCCTTGCTGAGCTCTGTTCATTGGCTGACACATCCAGAGGTGAAAGTTCTTTTTATTCCTGCTCTTTCAGCCTGAGACTGAGGAACTCCAGCCTGGGAATGGACTTGAGCTACTCCTGCTGCCCACCTCAAGTTGTGGTGGAGACTAGGGCATCTCTGGATGGGTCACTCTTCTCTCTCCCAGCTGTATCCCTGGCCTCCTCTCTGCAGGAAAGTGCAAAAGTAGCTGCAAAGTAGCCAGGGCCTTCCCTAGGTATGCTGTGGGGATCCTGCCCCTTGGGTGCTGAAAAGGGCCCCAAGGAGACAAAGGTTTGGGGAGCCAGGGAGAGCAGGCTCCTGGCCTGTGTGCTGTAGCATGTTCCTGGGGAACATGGCACCTTTGCTAACTGTTAAACAGATGGGAAACAAATGTTCAGCAGTATGTTCTCAAGCTCTCCGTCCGGTTAGGTGCTGAGCTGATGGTGTAAATACGTCCAGCTCCCACTTCAGAGCTGAAACTCACAAGCTGGTTCTGCATCCCCTGGCAGCACTGGCTCCACAGTGGAGTTGGGGCAGCTGTGAGCATCCCTGCTCTGGGATTTGATGTCATCTCTGCTTTGAGAGGCTGGAACAGATGCTGGCCAGCTGCATCCTCTGCCAGAAGAACTCCTTGGGGAAGCTGGCTGTGCCAGGTTTCACAGCTAGCTCCTTCCATCACAGTCTAATACCTGCGGGCCCTTGTTTTATTTGTTTCCCTTAAGCCAACTGTCCCACTCCATCGATAGCTCCCTCCAGCTGGCAGGGGAGAAGAGGAGGAGGATGGTTCCCATGTGGAGAGGAAGGATGTGGTTTGAGTTCTCTGGATTTAGTTGCTCTGGGCACTGTAGGTGAGGTTGCAGCTCTTTTTATCTGCTGTTCCAGATGCAGAGCATTAAAGGAGCTGGCTTGCACATCTTTACTGAAGTGCCCCTGGAAGCAAGTATGCAGAATAATGCTCCTGGGGCCTGGCTGGAGAGCGGGGCTGGGCTACAAGCTGCAGGAGCTCCACAGTGTTGGGCTTGCTTTCCAAACCAGGAAACCCTAAACTTGCACAAAACCCTCTCCCCAATCCCATCCCCATGCTTTTAATTCCTTGTTTGGTTGCAAGTAGCTTTGGGATTACTCATATCCTTGCATCAGCTGTGGTGTCTCAAGAGGCTGGTAACCTGAACTCTTTTGGGTACAAAGTGAAATGGATCCTTTCCTTTTCCCTTTCTGTCCTCTGTCCAGAGCTTTTATCTCGGTGAGGAGATGCCCAGGAGCTGGGTGGGTGGGGGTTGAGGGGAGAGTGGATCTCCCGTGGGGCTGGGGAATGCTGTGGTGTGCATCCAGTGCTGTCTGCCAAGGTCAGCCGTGGCCTGCTGAGATCCAGGCCACAATTGACACTTGTGCAAGTGCCCCAGGCAGGCAAGGGGCTACTACTCTGTGGCACACGTTCACCACCACCCTGGCCAAGCTTGCCTGCTGCTTCCCCAGCACCACTCACTGTAGGTGAGCGAGACGGTTTTGGAGACAGTGGGGATCTGGGGGCTGCGTGGCAGCCCGAGGCCTTGTGGTTGAGGCTGCATTCCCAAGCGATGTCGTTAGGCAAGGAGACAATGATTTTCAGATTGCTTCAAGATGTGGGAGAGACTGGCCTGTCAGGCGGGGCAGGAGATGTGCTGCCTGGGCTCCCCAGCTTGCACAGTTGCTCTGTTGGACTACTGCAGTGTGCCCAGGCCAGTGTTGGTGTGGGACTGTGTTAAAGCAACAGATGGGAAACCCAGCTCAGGTCAAGGCCTGGCTTGTGATGCTGCCTCATGCCTTTGCAGCCTGGCGGATGAGTGTGAAGGTTTAGGCTCGCTGCTGTGGCAGGGATGGGTGCTTTCACTGCCAGGGCCACAGACCTTCTAGGCTGCAGACCTAAATACAGCTTTAGAGATGGCTGATCCCCTGGGGGCAAGTCCTGCCACCTCATGTATTCTTTGCCTGTGTCTCCATGATTAGAAAGTCCAGCACCCCACAAAGATCTGCAGTCTGTGAGGTTCATAGCCTGTTGCCCTTCTTTCTCCATGGCACAGCGTGGGAGGACAGCATCCAGCCTCAGAGGTGAGCCCTGAGACACAGGGCTGGGCGGTTGGATGCCATCTCCTTCCCAAAGAGCCCTGTGTGCCCAGGGTGTCCCAAACCTGGAGCTCCCCCAAAACCTGAGCCCCAGTTTCCCCCAGCTCTGCCATGGCTCCCTCAGAACCTTGTTGCTCTTTTGGTGCATTTTCTTACAGCTCTGCCTGATGAAAACAGGAACACTGGTGTCTCTTGCTTTTCTAGCTCTGGAAGACGGCCCCAAACCAAAGCCATTCCCAGGCTGTGCTGCATCCTGCTGCCAAGTTGCTGCAGTAATGCTGTGACAGCACTTGAGGTTGCTGTGGGGCTGCTGTGCCCTTTGCCAGAGGTGTGGGGGAGCCTTTTGCTCCCTGACAAGCTTATAGGATTGAAAACTTGCACTGCAGAGCTTCAGGCAGCAGTGACTAACTTCAAAGGGTTGCTCACAAAGTCTGTCCTGGATGTGACTTGGCTGGTTTTGTCACCCTGAAATGCTCTGCACATGCTCAGCTCAACTGTGGCCTTTGGAGGAGGCTACAAGGGCCAAGTTCTGGGGACATACCAGTCTCAAAGAGTGAATGGAGATGCGTTTGTGTGGAGCTGGTTTTTGGTAGCAGGGGAGGGGGAAGGTGGTCTTAAAGAGCTGGTTGTGTTTCCTCATCATCCTACTCTGCTTTTGTGGGTTTTGGTTGGTGGTGGGCTAAATTAGCTGTTTTCTTCCTCAAGTTCAGAGGTCCTGTCTGTTTTGCCCAGGTGAGTGAGCCCTCCCTGTCCTTCGTTTGACCTACCATGCCCTCAGTTATCTTTTTCCCCATCCCACCATGATGAGGAGGAAGTGAGCAAGTGGCTGCGTGGGACTTCGTGCCCCACTGGGCTTAAACCATGACAGCTTGGTAGAGAGTCGGGCTGATGATGCAGCTCTTAGTGTGAGTGCATTTCCTGGGAAGCTGCTATTTGCCTCCTTAAATAAATTAAGTTAATTTTGAGCAGGAGGGAAGATCCCTGCACGAAGGACATATCCTTACCTTAAGTATGCTGTCAGAGGCGGGAGGTGATCTGAGCCTCCTCTCCCATCCTTGTGCGTCCTGCTCATCCCCTCCCTGCAGATGATTTGCTTTGTGGTGTGTGGGGAAGGATACCTTGGGGACCTGTAGGTACCAGTGTGACTTCCCTGAGGTAATTCACTTAACCTTCATCTGTTACCTCAACAGGAAGGTTTTGCATTTCAGTTAAATATCCTTTGGGCAGAACACCACTGGGTGTTTGTAAGCACTTAGCTAATCTGGATGAAGCTTTCCTGAAAAGCTTTCTTGTAGCCACAGTTGAAATTATTTAAGCCAGAAACATGTGTTGAGGGTTTCCTTTTCTCCCAGCTTGGGGTGGCTTGTGTGTCTTACACAGGCGTGTTTGTCGGTGCACACATTTGAGACTAAAGCTGACTGCCAACAAACTTGGTGTTGCTGGGTACTTTTTGGGGTGATTCTTGCTAAAGGAGGAGAAAGAGTCACTTCACTTCTTTCAGCAGCTCCTAGCAATGTGTCTCAGCCCAGGTTAGCTCATGAAACCACAGCAGAAGCATGCTGGTGTGAAGGTTGTCATCAATCAGGTGGCTCTGGGAGCCCCCCACAGCTGAGGCGTGCACAACGATGGCTCTGCCACGCATTGGTGCTGGGAGAGCCTCTACATGAATGACTGCAACAAGCCAGAGGCATTTTATTCTTCATTCAGTACCAAGTGGTGATGTCTGTTGGCTTTATACAGGCCCAGACTCCAGTATAATGGCATCCCACACAGATAGCCCTCTACTTGGACAGCTTTCTTGAGCCTCTCTCCCAAGAGCCCAGATGAGGTGGAGGAGGGAAAACGTGAAGCCTGCTGGCTCCAGCCCTTTCCTGGGCCAGGGCTGAACCACGTTTATGGGCAAGTGAAGCATTTCCCATCTCCAAACTCTAAATCCAGAGTACTGTGGAAAGCTGTAGCCAGCTCTGGACTTCTGGCAGGCTTCCATCTAGCTGCTACCAGTCTTTCCTTGCAGCCCAAATCTGACAGGTAGTTGGGACAATGTTTTCCAGCATGTGCAGCCAGTCCATCTGTGGCACCTTGAATGGTATTATCACAAGTTTACAGCTCTTATTACACTTTAACACTTATTTATCAGAGTTAGCTTTGGCACTTGTGCTCATGAGACACTCATCACAGGGATCTCACTTGAGCCGAAATGGTTGTGTCTATAATAGTTTCTCTTGTTTCACCATGGAGCTGGAGTCCAGTGTTCTCTGACACCTTGTAAAATCGCTGCTTCCCGTGTGGAACTTGTGCCAAGCCTTCATCATGCCCCTTGTCCACAGAGCTGTGTCCTCCTGCATGGCCATGGGGAATGCTGAGGCAGCAGGTGAATGTGGTGAGGCTGCTGAAGCTCTCAGCTGACCAGTGCTGAGTGAGGTGCAGTGAAAGCAGTTCTGGTGCTGTTTAGTTTTACAGTGACAATTTAATACTTGAAGCACATCTAATTTAAAATACCATGTCTTAATACCCTAATGGCCTACACCTTCAGAGGGAAGTCCCTGATCACTAGTCCAGCATTAGCATGACTGGTTGACTGTGACAGCTTTTAGGATGCTGAGAACCCCAGCGGGAGAACTGATCCTTCCTGAGCTCTTGTCATGCACACTGTCACCTTGCACATGTTTTGTACCATGCAGGTGTGGTTTGAGTGGAGATGTGCCTTGATGCCCTGAGGCATATCTGTGGAAAAGGCCAGACCCACCTCCTCTAGGTTCAAACCTGAGTGGAACTGACTGTGCTGTTTCCCTTTGCTCCTGTCTGTCTGTCCCAGCAGCCTGTTTTGACATGAGCTCTGGTCCTGACAGCCTGGAGCTGTTGTGCTGCTGAGCACATAGCTGTGTATTCCTGGGGCTGGAGGTGGTTGCTGCCCTGACGAGCGCTCTTGGTGAGACAGATCTGATGTGTGGGGAACCAGATGTGTGTACCAGTTGTTCATCCTGTGGTGTTGATGAGATGACTGTCCCAAGCTGGTGGATGGTTCCTGCCTTTTGGGGAGGTGCAGGACAGCTGATGATGGACACTTCACTGGACATGCTGCCCCTGGGGAGCACAGTGTGCTGATGGGGCTAAGCTCAACATGAAACTCAGGAGACAGGGCTCAGGCACTGTCTCCAGCTCTGTCACTCAGGGCACAGGGGTTAGTCTGTGGCTACTCCTGGTCGCCTTAAATGTTGTGAGTGCAGTTGTCTGCCCAAGAGCTATGGATCTTCACCTGGCTGGGGACAGTCCCCTGGGGATGTTGCCACTCAGATCAGTGGCACAATTGTGTACTGAAGGTAGAAAGCCAGGCTGCAGTGAGGTCCACATCATAGGCCCTGCTATAGGTCATTGTGCACTGCTGATCCTGTGACCTCCCAGTTCCTCGCTGCTCGCTTCCCTGTGGCTTCTTTCGGGTCACTGAAGATTAGATTGACTCCACAGGCTCATCTTGCAAAAGCTGCAAGCAGGAAGGACCTCTGAGCTCTGGACTGCTGTCTCCTCTGTCCCAGCATCTTTGGGAAGATGCTTCCGTGGTTTTCACGGAGGGAGGACTTTGTTTCTGTCTCTGTCTGGACTATGGGGAAAAGGGTGTTAGCAGACACAGGCCCAGGTGCCCCAGCTCCGGCTGACTTGTGCTTGGAGCTGGGAGATTGGAGCCTAATGCTTGGGATCTGCAGAGCTGGATGAGCTCCTGTTTCTTCTCCTTGCTGCTGCTGTGAGCAGGAGAGGTCTGGCTCGCTGAGCTGGAAGTGTGTGGCTGGCACTGGGCTGCAGTTGAGAGAGGCTTTGCTTGGCAGTCACACTACACAGTGGGCTCTAAAGGCCTTCCAGCATGGAAAGAGCTTGTGAGACTTTCTGGTGATCTTGTTGCTCCCTTCAAAACGTCCCCCTCAGAAGAGGATCTCCTCCTCTTAGCTCTGGGTGAAAGCAACTGCCTTCAGAAGGCTTTTCCTTGCAGTGCTAGGGATGCAGTGCTTTGCCTGCTTTCTTCTTCGCCCTCGTGAGAGATTGCTTCCAAGATGTTCAAAATCTGCCTGCCTTGGCCTCTTTCCCTGCAGACCATGGTGCTGGGAGCAGAGTCCAGCAGCACTCAGCATGTGCTGAATTGCCCTTTGTCTGCTGTCCTTTCTGTGGCCAGCTGGTACCGGGAGCCCAGCGCCTGCTTGGCTGCCTGCAGCCATGCACCAGCCACATTGAGCAATTTGCTCTCCTGGGCCCTTGGCAGCCACGTCAGGCAGTGCTAGGGAAGCACTGTCTGCCCTGTCCCCGGGACCCTGAGCTCTTGGCTGGGGATAAGCATGTGGAGGAGGACGCGTTGGCTTTTTCACCCCTACAGAGAGAAGCTTCCAGCCCTCCAGAGCCACGCTACAGCTGCTGTCAGACCATGGGGTCACCCGCTGTGGTTTCTTGTTTCTGCTCCTGCTTGCAAGTGGGCTGAGTCCACAGCAAGAGCCTGCTGCATCACCCTCTTGTGCTGTGCTTCAGCAGCTGCTGTGTTTATTCCCATGGGTAGTCCTTCTAGACCAGATTTTTTTTCCTCCCTGGGTGATTTCTGAGGACGTGGAGGGGAGTTGGAGGTATGATCCCAAGGAGGGAGAAGCTGTGAGGAAAGTCTGGAAATGAACTGTGAGCATTTCTGATCTGGGACAATCATCGTGCATGGCTGGGACTTAGGACATGTCCCATAAAAAGCCAGGGCAAGAGGAGCTCAGAGGAACAGCTGAAGTGCCCAGGAAGCTGCTTGCTCTGCAGTGTTTTGGTGACTGACTTCTCAGCTCGTAAGCTGCGAGACACAGGCTGGAAGTGGGTCATGTGAGCTCTGTCTTCTTGCCCCTGGCCCCAGGGAGCAGAGGGCTCGCTTTGGCTTGTGGCAAGCTGGGGCAGCACCATCCCAGTGGAATGTGATCGTAGATTAGTCTAAACTTCCTCATTGGGAATTGTTTTTATCAGATGTGCTTTGGGGTGTGTTTCTCCTAACGTGACACTTAGAATCATAGAACATTTTGGTTGGAAAAGACCTTTAACATCATGGAGTCCAAAGCCCTCCCCTCACACTGCCCAGCCCACCCATGGCCCTCAGCACCTCAGCTACACAGCTCTATCATCTCTCCAGGGACGGGGACTCCACCACCTCCCTGGGCAGCCTGGGACAGGGGCTGAAAGCCCTCTCAGGGAAGTTTTTCCTACTCCCCAATCTAAACCTCTCCTGGTGCAACTTAATTCCATTTCCTCTTGTCTTATCATTTGTTACTTGGGAGAAGAGACCAACCCAGACTTCACTGCAGCCTCCTGTCAGGTAGTTGTATGGAGTGATCACGTCCCCCCTCAGCCTCCTCTTCTCCAGGCTGAACACCCCCATTTCCCTCAGCTGCTCCTCCTCAGACTTGTGCTCCAGACCCTCCCCCAGCTTCGTTGCCCATCTCTGGACACACTTCAGTGTCTGTCTTGTAGTGAGGGACACATAACTGAACGCAGCACTCGAGGTGCAGCCTCACCAGGACCCACTACAGGGGGACAATCCCTGCCCTGGTCCTGCTGGCCACACTATTTCTGACACAAGCCAAGGTGCCAGTTTCGGCTGTTCCCTTGGGAACAGCACATGCTCCCTTCTCACCACCCCCATGCCCTAACCGTGCCCTCCTTTTTTCTGTCTTGCAGCTGTGGGCGCTCAGGCAAAGATCCTTTTCACCAAGGAGCCGTACTCGCAGGACGCCTTGCACGGCCGCAGCGCCATCCTCCGCTGCGAGGTGGAGGAGCCGGCGGACGTGCAGTTCGAGTGGCTGCAGAATGGGCTCCCTGTTGAGGACACGGAGCAGCGCTTCAAGGAAGGCAGCAACCTCCAGTTTGCCGCCGTGGACCGGCACCGGGATGCCGGGGACTTCCAGTGCGTAGCCAGGAACTTGCTGACGGGGGAGGAGGCCCGCACAGCCAACGCCTCGTTCAACATCAAGTGTGAGTGTGGGGCTGAGGGCAGCCCAGGCACACGGGCTGCCCAGCCTGGAGAGGGAAAAACACTCCCCTGGGAGGGGCTTGGGACTGGAAACAGCTTTGCCAGGTTGCCCAAGGGTGGGAGTCAGGCAAGGTTTGGACGGCATCAACCGTGCAAGTGGGATTTCACTCCAGCTAGCATGTCCTTTGTGCCCTCTAGGCCACTGGTATCTTCTGCTGTCTCCCAGGTTGTGTCAGAGATGCTTTCAGAGAATCATTTTGGTTGGAAAAGAGCTTTGAGACCATGGAGTCCAACCCCTCTCCTCACACTGCCGAGCCCACCACTAACTCATGTGCCTCAGCAGCTCAGCTGCACGGCTTTGCAATCTCTTCACCACCTCCCTGGGCAGCCTGGGACAGTGTCTAACAATCCTCTCGGGGGAAAAAGTTCTTCCCTTCTCCTGACGCCTGCCCCATTTGTACCTATGAGATGGGGATGTCGGTACACCGTGTGCCTGGAGCAGTGCAGGTCCTTCCAGAGCCCCTCTTATCCCACAGAGAACAGCCACACGGGGGCGAAGTGGGACGTTTGGAGGGTGGGCGTCTCTTTACTCTGTGCTGGCATGAGGGCTCACGTGTCTCTAAGCCTGCTCAGGCCCTTGCAGCCTGCTCTGTGGGGGGCTGTTTTTTTTAGCGAGTCAGCATCCACCTGGGCTTCGTAGGTTTGGAGAGCCAGCTGTGCTGACTTTCTTTGATCCCCCAGGGATTGAGACAGGCAGCGTGGTGCTGAAGCAGCCAGGCAGCACAGCTGAGATCCAGCCCTCCTCCACCGTGGTGCTGCGGTGTCACATCGACGGCCACCCGCGGTAAGGGTTGCCTCCCGAGGAGCGGGCCCTGCCTGGGGGGTCCCTCTGCGCCTTCGCTGCCTGCTCTTCCCCTCCCTCCCTCTCTCTCTCTCTGTCTCTCTCTCCTCTCTCCTGCGAGGACTCGGTAGAGTCTAGGGAAGGCGAAAGGCAGGATTGAGCCTGTGGCTGAGCACCGGGGGAGAAGGCAAAATGGCTTCCTCGGAGCCGCCTAGCGAGGAGCACAGTAAGGACGGGCTGTCACAGCCCGGTCGCTGAGCTGCTTCGTGTGCCGCCGTCACTCGCCGTTGCTTCCCACTCATGTCCCGTCCACTCGGCTGCATGTCCCCTCTCTTCGTGTGTGTGTGTGTGTGTGTGTGCGTGTGTGTGCTGTGGCCGGAGAGCCAGGGAGAAGGGGCCATGTTCGGGCTGTCTCCTCCGCACATGTGCTGCCTGGGGAGCCGCGCCGGTACCCTGCGCACACTCACACTGTCGGCCCTGCCTTTGTAGCCCCACGTGGCAGTGGTTCCGGGACGGCAGCCCCATCCCCGACGGCCGCGGCGCCTATTCTGTCAGCAACAAGGAGCGAACGCTCACCCTGCAGAGCGCCAGCCCTGACGACAACGGCCTCTACTACTGCTGCGCCCGCAGCGCCGTCGGCTCTGTCTGCAGCCACGACAACTTCACGCTCAATATCATCGGTGAGTTGCGCCTCGGCCACTTGGGGCTCGGCTGTTATAGGACTCTGCTAACAGCTGCGAGGGGAAGTGTCAGCCTGGTGTGACTCTGTGAGAAGCCTCTGGCCAGACACACCAGGGCCAGGTCTGAGGAGGAGCAGCTGAGGGACCTGGGGGTGTTCAGCCTGGAGAAGAGGAGGCTGAGGGGGAGACATGATCACTCTCTGAACTACCCGACAGGAGCTTGTAGGAAGGTGGGAGTTGGTCTCTTCTCCCAAGTAACAAAGTGATAAGACAAGAGGAAATGGGGTCAGGTTGCAGCAGGGGAGGTTTATACTGGGGAGTAGGAAAAACTTCCCTGAGAGGGCTGTCAGCCCCTGTCCCAGGCTGCCCAGGGAGGTGGTGGAGTCCCCATTCCTGGAGACATTGCAGAGCCGTGTAGCTGAGGTGCTGAGGGCCATGGGTTAGTGGTGGGCTGGGCAGTGTGGGGTGAAGGGTTGGACTCAATCCTCTTAAAGGTCTTTTCCAATTGAAATGATTCTGTGATTCTATACAGATGTTAAATTTGCCCCTGCATCTATCTGGAGCACATCTGTGCTGTCATCTCTGGGGCTGGAGCACCAGGATCCTCCCTCCTTCAGCGAGGTTTGGACCCTGGAGGCTGTAGGTTTAGCTACCTTGCCCAGGGAGGGCAAGAGATGTTAATCTTAGAGAGGTATTTTGAATGGGACAAAGGAATTTGCAATCCCAGGGTCAGGTTTGATCTCTTTGCTGGGAGCCCAAGGTGCTGAGGCACTTGCTGGCAGGAGAAGGGGCTTTCCCCAGAGCAGCTGCTGTGTGACCACAGCCACACTGGCATGTCTGCCTGCTTCGGGCATGCAGTGTGCCCCCAGGCCTTGCCCATCTTTTCTTTGGGATTCGCCCAAAAGAACACCATGGGCCACTCTGCTCTTCTCACCCTCCCGTGGTTTGTGCCGTTGCAGATGAGAGCTTTCCTCAGGCAGTGGTCGTCCCGCAGGACCTCATTGTGACCAAGAACGAAGAGGCCATGTTTGACTGCCAGTTTGTAGCCGTGCCCCCTCCCACGCAGGAATGGCTCTTTGAAGACAGCCCCATCACCAACAAATCCAAGTAATAGGGACCCTGGTGATGAGGGCAGGGCAGGGAGGAGAGGGACCACCATGTTCCAGGAGGAACAGAGAGAGGCCAAGCCCTGGCCGTGCCCGAGGGCGAGCCTTTCAACAGCAGGCTGGCCATTTGGGGTTGATTTTCTCAGCTTGGCTGTCTTAGGTTTAGCAGGGCCCTGGTACTTTTGCGTGGCTTTTGTCTGCGTAGTAAGTGGTTTGTCCTCAAATGAGTCTGAGAGGCTGTCAGTCCTAGATGCCTACAAGTGAAGAGTCCCAGAGCTGGGGACGTCTCCCAGCCTCAGATGTCTGTGTGTGGTGATTTCGTGGAGCCAGGGACAGCTCAAGCCCCAGACACCTACTTAAGACAATTCCCAGAGTCGGGGCCGTGCTGCAGTCCCAGATGCACACTAGTGGTGGGTGATCTCCAGCCTCAGGGACACCTCCCCAGAGGCCCCTGGGGCCCCCTGGCTGTCTCACACCTCCAGCCACCAGCGCCTGGTGATCCCCAGAGCCAGACGTGTTAGTGAACCCCACCTACGTGTGGGGCAGTCCCCACAGCCCTGAACACCTCTCAGCCAGATTCTGCAACCCAGCTGCCAGTTTCCCAGCAGCCTGGCAGCTCCCGGGCGCCACCTTGTGCCCTCTGCACCCTCTCTCCAAGCTGGCCCGCTCTGGTGATGCATGTTTTGGTGGGAGCCAGCTTTTCTTCAAGGGACAGGCTTCCGTTGGCTCTTTCCTTCCACACAGCATGTGTCTCACCATCTCTGGTTTATGTGTGCCGCTCCCCCAAGCTTTCACTTGGCACAAAGTCTGTCTCTTGGGCTCATGTAGGACATCATGGGGCTATGGCTCTGGCCACGTGTCCCTCAGAGATGTCCCCCTGAGCCCTGCCTCTCCCCGCGTGCCCAGGACCACCGTATTTGCCAACGGCTCCCTGCTGATCACCCAGGTGAGGCCTCGCAGCACCGGCGTCTACAAGTGCGTTGGCCACGGGCAGAGGGGGAAAGATCTCGTGCTGAAGGCGACTCTGCGGCTAGCAGGTGAGGTCCTGGGGCTGGTGGCAGGGTGGGCAGTGGGTCCCAGAGCTGCGGTGGCACTCCAGACAGTGTGGCAAGGGGTCGATAAGTAGAGGAACCGCTCGGTTTATCTGCAGGTGGCTTATCCTTGCCGCCTGGATGAGGGGAGCAAACACAATAGCGTATTGTTGGCTCTCTGCCTCAGCTGGTGCCTTGCAGGGTGGGGATGGTGCCGCTGCTGGGTTGGCCCCATTTGAGCCCTGCTGTCTGTTGCTTCTCTCAGAGATCGAAGACATGGCACCCTTCTCCCCGAAGGTGCTGACGGCGAACCAGGGGCACCGCGTGGCCTGTGCCGCCCCCCGAGGTGTACCCACCCCCCAGGTCTGGTGGGAGAGGAACCAAGAGCGAGTCCCCGCTGCTGGCAGGGTGCACCAAGAGGGAGAGCAGCTCGTTTTCACCAGCATCACCGAGGCGGATGCGGGCACCTACACGTGCCGTGCCGCCAACAAGGCCGGAGAGAAGAAACAGGAGCTGAGCATCACTGTGGCTAGTAGGCACATTTCTGGGAGAGGCTGGGAGCAGGGAGGGGGGGTTGGGGTGAGCTGGGGTGGGATGGAGCATCGCCTCGCTGATACAGAGAGGCACATGGCTCATGGCTGGGCTGCTGGGGGCTGGCCCAAGGGGCAGCAGGCAGCCCAGCATAACCGCTTGCCCTCGTGCCCAGCGGTTCCCAAGTGGGTGGAGATGCCAAAGGACAGCCAGCTAGAGGAGAGCAAGCCAGGATACCTGCACTGCCTCAGCAAGGCCTCCCTGAAACCCACCGTCACCTGGTACCGCAATGGCGTCTCCATATCTGAGGTGAGGCCATGGGGTGAGCCCTCTGCCTGCTCATGGGTGTTCCTGCTGGCTGCCTGCTCGGCTTCAACCTTGCTCCTAAGCCCAGCATCCCTGTCTTACTGGCGTATGGGCAGTACAACATTTTTAGCCACTTGGCTGGCAGGGAGCCCTATGCTTTGGGGTGCTGACAAGAGAGGTGTCCCTCAGAGAGATGCTACTGCAGCTCATCCCTGTGGGCTCTGCTGGGGCTGTGTGTGTCTGAGGCACAGGGGGGTGTGTGTGTGCACGGGGAGGGTCAGGCAGAGCCCTAAGCCAAGCTCTGAGCCCGAGAGGCCAGTGACAGTGTCATTTCTGCTCTGCTTCCCCTCCCTCCGCTGTGGGCAGGACTCCCGGTTCGAGATCTCCGAGAACGGGACGCTGCGCATCAACAACGTGGAGGTGTACGACGGGACCATGTACAAGTGCGTGAGCAGCACGCCCGCCGGCAGCATCGAGGGCTACGCGCGCGTGCACGTACTGGGTACGCCCCCACGCACCCCCCCAGCCTCCCTTCCCACCCGCCAGAGCGCGGCTGTGACGCCTCAGCTCCCCTGCCTCCTGCACCCCAGCCTGGGGTTGAGGGAGGCCAGGCCAGTGAGCCGACAGCACGCGTTGTCTCTCGCAGAGAAGCTGAAGTTCACGCCGCCACCGCAGCCGCTGCAGTGCATGGAGTTCGATAAGGAGGTGACTGTGTCCTGCTCGGCCACTGGCAGGGAAAAACCCACCATCCAGTGGACTAAAACAGGTAAGAGAGGCGTTGGAGGGAAGGAGCGGGTCCTTCTCTTGCCTGGTGCCGGGGGAGCTGCGCCCAGGCTCTGCCACAGGCAAAGCAGCAGCGCGGTGTGTCCTGCAGATGGGAGCAGCCTGCCATCCCACGTCAGCCACAACGCCGGCGTCTTGGCCTTCCACAAGGTGAGCAGGAGCGACTCAGGGAACTACACGTGCATCGCCTCCAACAGCCCGCAGGGAGAGATCCGTGCCACCGTGCAGCTCGTGGTGGCAGGTGAGGGCTCTGCGGGAGCCTGGCGTGGGGCTGGGGTTGGGAGGGTTGCCTGGCTGCCATCACCAGGTGGGGGGGGCACCATGCCCCTGCAGAGAGGGACAGCTCTGCTCTGACCCCAGGCTCTGTCCTGTGCTGGTGCTGCTCCCTCCTGGCAGCTCAGTGCCTTCCCTGGGAGCTGATGGTGTCTGTCGGTCTCTCTGTGCTTTCAGTTTATGTCACCTTCAAGCTAGAGCCGGAGCACACGACGGTGTACCAGGGGCACACAGCCATGTTCCAGTGCCAGGCAGAGGGGGACCCCGTGCCACACATCCAGTGGAAAGGGAAGGACAAGATCTTGGATCCTGGCAAGCTCCTGCCCAGGTATGCAGCCTCAAATGTGTTGTTGCTCGATGCTCCCTGTGCCCACCCAGCACACTGGTGCCAGTGGGGCAGTGTCTGCTTCCCAGCTCGTGGGGCACAGTTGTCCCCGTGTCCGAGGGCTCAGACTCTCCAGGTACTGGGGTTACCCTTTCTGCCACAGCCTGCCAAGCTGCAGCTGAGCTGCAACCGTTTGCTCTTGAGCGTTGTTAGGGCCTGAGACTCGAGACGATTGCGCCAGGGACATGAGGTTGAGGCATCCGGGGGCGATGATGGGGCTGTGGGTGCCTCGAGCCTACCTCTGCCTTCTGATTGCTTGCAAAGGGCTCTGTGTGGTTGGCAGGATTCAGATCATGCCCAATGGCTCCCTGGTGATTTACAATGTCACCACCAAGGACTCCGGGAAATACACCTGTATCGCCGGCAACAGCTGCAACATCAAACACCGCGAGGCCTCCCTGTATGTCGTAGGTAAGAGAGGTGCCCAGTGCAAGCACGTGGCCTCCTGCCATCCCTGGGGGGATCCTGCCATCCCTGGGAGGGGTAGCTGGGTGCCAGGTCATGCCTGCTGAGGACACCCCATCACCATGCAGCAGCACAAGGTGGCCTGTGCTGTGGTGGCAGGCGGGAGGAGCGGGATGGGGAGGGGGCTGCTTTTGCTCATTTCTCCAGCACAGCACGTTCCTGAGCAGGATTTGGGAAATCCCTCATGGCTTGGATGCTCTCTGCCCCACAGACAAGCCGTCAGCAGAAGAGGATGAGGGATCTGGCAACCACACTCCCTACAAGATGATCCAGACCATCGGGCTGTCGGTGGGGGCAGCTGTTGCCTACATCATCATCGTGCTGGGGCTGATGTTCTACTGCAAGAAGCGCAGAAAAGCCAAGAGGCTGAAGAAGCACCCAGAGGGCGAGGAGCCCGAAATGGAGTGTCTGAACGGTGAGGCCAGCACCTCTCAGGGTGAGACCTTTGCTTCCAGCCCTTTAGCCCTCTGGGCTGGAGGAGCTGAGGGGCAGGGAGCTTCCTGGGGACTCTTCCTATCAGTACAGGCTGGGGAATGAACTCTTAGAGAGTAGTGTAGGGGAAAGGGACCTGGGGGTATTGGTGGGCAGCAGGATGAGCAAGAGCTAGCAATGTGCCCTCGTGGCCAAGAAGGCCAATAGCATCCTGGGGTGTATTAGAAGGGATGTGGGCAGTAGGTCCAGAGAGGTTCTCCTACCCTTCAACTCTACCCTTGTGAGACCACATCTGCAGTATTGTGTCCAGCTCTGGGCCCCTCAGTTCAAGGACAGGGAGCTGCTGGAGAGAGTTCAGTGCAGGGCCACAGAGATGATGGAGTGGAGCATCTTCCTTCTGATGAAAGGCTGAGGGAGCTGGGGCTCTTCAGCTTGGTGGAGACTGAGGGGTGATCTCATTAATGTTTACAAATACATAAAGGGTGAGTGTCAGGAGGATGGAGCCAGGCTGTTCTCAGTGATGGCCAGTGATAGGACAAAGGGCAATGGGTACAAGCTGGAACACAAGAGGTTCCAAAGAAACACAAGGAAGAATTTCTTCCCTGTTCAGGTGAGGGAGCCCTGGCACAGGCTGCCCAGATGGGCTGTGGAGTCTCCTTCTCTGGGGACATTCCAAACCCACCTGGATGAGTTCCTGTGTGACCTACTCCAGGTGGCTCTGCTCTCGCAGGGGAGTTGGACTGGGTGATCTTTGAAGGTCACTTCCAACGCTTAAGATTCTGTGGTTCTGTGATTCTTGCTCTTGTTTTCAGCTGTGGCTGGTGGCAGAGCTGCTGCCAGGTGAGAAATAGGCAAGTTATTGTGCAGCCTGCATCCCAGCCCCACATGGTGGACATCTTTGTGTGCTGAGTTACGTATGGTTGCTGCTTTCCAGCATGCCCAGGGGAGGGGAGTTCCCCAGTTGCAATGTAAGGAAATTAGTAGTGCTCTGCCAGCCTGTTCAGATCACAGCTTCACAGCTCCTGGTGCTGGAGGGAAGGCTTTTCACTCAACAGCCCTGAACTCTGCTGTGAGCTCACTCTGTTATCTCTGAAACCCATATAAGCTTTGAGCTTATAACATGCTCCAACAAGGACTTCTGGAACATAACAGGTTATCTAAAAACTATCTCTGCTTTTCAAGCTTGTCACCTCTGAGCTCTGCATTGGAACACGGAGCTCTTCTGCACACCTGACCGTCCCTACTAGTGCCTTTTCAGGTGGCACCTGTTGCCTTTCTGCGATGCAGAGCCCCAGCAAGGACTGGATGCATCCAGCTTTGCAGACTGCTGCAGCTGTGCTGCATCCTCTTCCCAGCTCTGCCACTGCCTTCAGTTCCTTGTCCACAGGGCTCACTCTGGAGAGAGCCCAGGCAGCTCCAGGCTGAGCCCACCACTGTGGCGGAGACACGGGGTTGCTTTGCCCAGGCCTCACGTTTTGTCTCTGGCTTTACCTCCCAGTGCTCGGTGTGCCTCTGCAGCTGGCCACAGCTGGCCTCTGCCTTTGCTGCCAGCTCCCTTGGCAGCTTTGGCAAACAGCTGCCAGCAATGCCCCTTGTCTCCATCTCCATCCCCCAATCTCTCTGACAAGGAAAGGCTGGGACCTGGGGCTGTTGAGCCTGGAGAAGGCTGAGGGGAGGGACCTTATCGATGCTGATAAATACCTAGAGGGTGAATGTCAGGAGGACAGGGCCAGTCTTTGTTCTGCAGTGCCCGGTGACAGGACAAGGGGTAACAGGCACAAGCTGGAACACGGGAAGTCCCACTTAAACACGAGGAGAAACTCCTTTAGTGTTGAGGTGAGGGAGGCCTGCCACAGGCTGCCCAGGGAGGGTGTGGAGGCTCCTTCTCGGGAGTATTCCAAACCTGCCTGGACACGTTCCTGTGTGACCTGATGGAGGGGAACCTGCTTTAGCAGGGGGCTGGGCTGGATGATCTCTGGAGGACCCTGCCATTCTTGGAAGCTGTGGTTCTGTAATTCTTCCTGCCTTAAGCTTCTGGGAAGTACCACTTTCTACTGCCAGGTCTGACCCAAGCAGTAAATTGATTCAGAATCCAGGTTTGCTACATAGATAGCTATCTATACAGTCTTTCCCCTTCAAACTGCTTGTAAAAGGCAGAGTTCTCTTCCCTGTTGAGGCAATAACATTTTATCCTGTTCACTGGCTTCTGTTTGTACCAGGGGAAATTTCTACTGGAGTTCCTAAGCAGAGAGCTTGCTGGGATTGGTTGTGAGAACAGTGCTTCCTAGCACTGTTTTAATCCAGGCAGCAAAGGATCTGGACTGACAAGTCCAAGATTACCAAGGGCATGAGCATCACTGGTTCTCGGGGAAGTGAGCAGGAGCCAGGAGGTCAGGCTGCAGCAGCAGGAGCCAGAAGGTCAGGCTGCAGCAGCTGGTGCCAGATAGACTTGAAAGTCTCTTGAGCATCAGGAGACTGTGGTTCTAAGTGAGCAGAGTCCTGTCTACTCTCTCTGCCTCTGCATCGCCTGCTGCTGCTCTGCAGGGTTCTGTCAATGGTAGTTGGGATGTAGCAGCTCCTTTGGGATGACTGAGTGGCATGGGATGGACAAGGCCAGATGGGGCTGTTTGGCTCCGAGACCAAAGCCATTGCTCAGCATCTGATTACAAGGCTGGCCGTGGGGCTGCCAGAGATGGGGCCGGACCTGAGCCCAGAGGGAACAACTGTGTGGAGGCCACTCAGTTTCCTGGGGCTGGAACATCAAGCTGGGGTGCCTGGAGCCCAGCCGTGGGTGCTCAGAAGAGGCTGATCCCCAGCATGATGTTCTCCACACAGCCCTGGCAGGATGCTGAAGCCGTTTGTGCTTCTCTCACAGGTGGGGCTTTGCTGCAGAATGGGCAGATGACAGCAGAGATCCAGGAAGAAGTGGCCTTGACCAACCTGGGGAGCAGCTCTGGGGCCAGCAAGCGGCACAGTGCTGCTGACAAGATGCACTTCCCACGTTCCAACCTGCAGACAATCACCACGCTGGGTATGCTGGGCCACCCTGACCCCACTCCCACAGGAATCCCTCCAGCTGAATCCCTCCAGCACATCCTAGAGAATGGGATGGGATACAGAAGGCCCTGCAGCCAGCGGGGCTGTCATGTACGGTGTCCTGACACGTGCTGTCTTCTCGTGTGCTGCTCTACACTTCCAGGCAAGGGGGAGTTTGGTGAGGTGTTCCTGGCCAAGGCAAAAGGTGCAGAGGATGGCGAGGGTGAAGCGCTGGTGCTGGTGAAGAGCCTGCAGACGAGGGATGAGCAGCTGCAGCTGGACTTCAGGCGGGAGGCAGAGATGTTTGGCAAGCTGAACCACTCCAACGTGGTGCGGCTGCTGGGGCTGTGCCGTGAGGCAGAGCCACACTACATGGTCCTGGAGTATGTGGACTTGGTAAGGGCCCTGCCTGCCAGCACTGCCTGCAGGGAGGAGGAGGAGGGGTGGCCATGGGTCCTGCAAGTGTGACGTGGTCCAGGCTGCAGCAAGGGCAAGGGAAGTGCAGGGAGACCATGGTGGGCTTACTACTGTTCCCACCGTGTGGAGGAGTCTCAAGGAGGGTGGGGGTGGGGTGTCTCCTGCAAGACCCAGAGGTGACTTCATCCTCTTCCACATTCTCCTGATTTCTGATTTATGCCCAGGACTCTGGCTGAATAAATTAAGCTGTGGGATTTCATGCTGCAGAATGGCTGCAAATGCTGAGGGCCTGGAGTTCAAGGGAGAGAAACCCATTTGAGGCATGAAAAAAAACCTCCTGGAAACACCTGGCCTCGATCTTGCCCTGACCTTAGCCAGTTGAGGCCCAGAAGTGATATAGTGGCTCATCTAATAGGGAAGGGACCAGGAGGATAGGCAGGGACTGTGGCCCAGGCGGTGAGAATCTGTGGGCCAGGGGGATCCAGGCACCGAGGTGGCTGGCAGTGTGGCAGGGTGCTGCTCCTCTCTCGAGTTGCTATCTGTCTCCCAGGGGGACCTGAAGCAGTTCCTGAGGATCTCCAAGAGCAAAGACGAGTCTCTGAAGCCGCAGCCCCTCACTACCAAACACAAGGTGACAGCGAAACTTCCGAAGCGCTGTAGGGGCTGGGGGCCCTGAGGAGGGTGCTGACATCTCCTCTGGGGTCAGGTGTCTCTCTGCACGCAGGTAGCCCTGGGCATGGAGCACCTCTCCAACGGCAGGTTCGTGCACCGGGACTTGGCGGCCAGGAACTGCCTGGTGAGCGCCCAGAGGCAGGTCAAAGTGTCGTCCCTGAGCCTCAGCAAGGACGTGTACAACAGGTGGGCCGGGAGCTTGGTGAGGGGAAGGAGAGGGGAGGGGGGTGGGCTGGCACCGCGCTCACCGCCCGCCCGTCCTGTCCCGCAGCGAGTACTACCACTTCCGCCAGGCCTGGATCCCGCTGCGCTGGATGCCGCCCGAGGCCGTGCTGGAGGACGAGTTCTCCACCAAGTCAGACGTCTGGTCCTTCGGGGTGCTCATGTGGGAGGTCTTCACGCACGGGGAGATGCCCTACGCCTCGCTGGCGGATGATGAGGTCCTAGCAGGTATACAGCAGGGTACCTCGTGCCATGCCTGCCTCCTGCTTTGGGGTGGCGGGCGCCAAACAGGCCACGTGACATCCCTTCCCTTCTTGGCATGGGGAGGTGCTGCCCTCCTTGCATCCCACCTCCTGCCAACGGCCCTTGTGGGGCTTTGCTTCCCGCCTCAGGTCTGCAGTCGGGAAAGACGAAGCTGCCGCAGCCCGAGGGCTGCCCGTCCCGGCTGGCCAAGCTGATGCAGCGCTGCTGGGCGCCCAGCCCCAAGGACCGGCCCTCCTTCAGCGAGCTCGCCAGCGCCCTCGCCGACAGCCCGCCCGACAGCAAGGCCTGAGCGGCCCCCGGCCGGGGAGGGGGCACGGGATGGAGCTGCCCAGCTCAGACCCTCGCCGAGCCCAACTCCCCGCTCCTGCGCCAGCGCCGAGCTCGGCACCAGCGGCTGCTGGACTCAAAGCACAAGCCAGTGTACCCCAGCCCCCTCACCCTTCTCCTCCACAGGGCCCAAGAAACAGCCCTTGCCGCCTCTTGCTCTCCGCCTGCCCAGCCCAGCGCCCGTGGGCTGCTGGCATGGATGGAGCACAGCTCCCCTCACCCAGCCACAGCTGGGCTCCAGCACCAGGCTCAACATCACAGCTCCCCCATACCCACCCCGAGCTGGGCTCCAGCATCAGATCCTCCATCCCAGCTCCCCCATACCCACTCTGAGCTGGGCCTCAGCATCAGATCCTCCATCCCAGCTCCTCTCACCTGTCCAGAACTCGGCTCCAGCATCAGATCTTCTATCCCAGCTCCCCTCACCCACCCCCAGCTGGGCTCCAGCACCAGATCCTCTATCCCAGCTCCTCTCACCCATGCAGAACTGTGCTCCAGCATCAGGTGCTCTGTCCCAACTCTTCTCATCCGTCCATAACTGGGCTCCAGAATCAGATCCTCCGACCCAGCTCCTCTCACTCATCCCTAACTGGGCTCCAGCACCAGATCTTCCGTCCCAGCTCCCCCATGCCCACCCTGAGCTGGGCTTCAGCATCAGATTCTCTGTCCCAGCTCCTCTCACCCGTCCATAACTGGGCTCCAGCACCAGATCCTCTGTCCTAGCTCTCTCATGCCCACTCCGGGCTGGGCCCCAGCCCCAGGCCCTCGCTCCCAGCTCGCCGGTGCGTGCCAGCCTGGCCCGGGCTCCCTCGCCACGCGTCTCCCCATCTGTCTGTGCTAGGCATGTCTGCCTTCCCCCACACAGGCCAGCCAGCAGGAACACAAAGTGCCTGGCATATGAAGGAGCTCACTACCTTTCCCCAAGTACCCTGTGCCTTTTTGTTTTGTACGACTCTGGGCAGCGCCCCTCTCTCCCCTCTTTTCTCTTTCCAGAGTGCTGACTCGTCCCTACCATAGTATTTCTGTTACTGGAATGCAACCTAGAGTGGGTTAGTTTGTTTGCTTGAGTGGAGGGTACCGCAGCCAAGAAGGGTTGGATTTTGGTGGGTTTTTATGTGCTGCTCTCAATAAAGAAGGCTTTTTTTTTCTGGGTTTTTTTTTTTTTTGGTCTTTGTGACGCTGTCAGATGGCTGCTTGGACTGTTTGCCTCGCCACGATTGGTTCTTGGGGAGAGTTGGAAAGGACTTCTAGAGATCATCCAGTCTAATCTCCTGCTAAAGCAGGTTCCCCTCCATCAGGTCACACAGGAACGTGTCCATGTGGGTTTGGAAGCCCCCAGAGAAGGAGCCTCCACACTCTCCCTGGGCAGCCTGTGGCAGGGCTCCCTCACCTCGGCACTAAAGGAGTTTCTCGTTGTGTTTCATTGGAAGTTTTTGTGTCCATCACCCCTTGTCCTGTCACTGGGCACTGCAGAAAAATGTCACCCCATCCTCCTGACACCCACCCTTGAGGTACTTGAAAGTGTTGATGAGGTCTCACCTCAGCCTTCTCCAGACTAAACAGCCCCAATTCCAGCAGCCTTTCCTTGTATGAAAGATGTTCCAGTCCCCTGATCATCTTGGTTGCCCTGTGCTGGACTGTCTCCAGCAGTTCCCTGTCCCTCTTGAGCTGAGGAGCCCAGAACTGGACACAGGACTCCAGAGGAGGCCTCACCAGGGCAGAGTAGAGCGGAAGAAGAACCTCCCAGGTTCTGTCAGCAGTGTGAGGATGGGGTGCTCAGTTTTATGCCAACATGTCCTGGAGACTTGAGTGCCTGTTTACCATGCAGTCAAGAGTGAGAGACCACAGGGGAAGCACCCAAATGGAAAGGCACCAAAGCTAGAAACAAACTCCAGACCCAAAGGGTGCAGAAAGATGGGGGTTGGGATTGTGTGTATTTTGGGGAGTGATGTCATGAGAAAGTTCTGTTTGCTTGGGGATGGGACAGATACTGGCCAAACTAATTGGAAACAGCAAGCTGAGCAAATACAGTGCCAGCTAAATACGATGGAGGGGAGCACGAGCAGGAGCGTGAGAGGACTTGGGCAGCTGACAGAGGTGGGATCCAATCCCACAAAAAAACATCTTAAACCAAACCAACCCAAACCAACAACTGGGTAAAGGAAGACAACTGATGGTACCCAGGGCCAGAAAGAGCAGGGACACAGCCCAAACTAACCACAAAGCATAAGGATCTCCCAACCTGCTGTTCTCAGGCCGCCTTGGTGCTTTTTCTTGCGAGAAAGTCATCTGAGTTCCCCTTACACCTGTGCATGGTTTGAGTACCCTGGGGCAATGAGTGCACAAATCCCCTCTGCAGTTTGAAGAAGAGGGTTCTGGTTTGCTCTTGACTTCATCTGCTGCTCTTACAAAGCTGTGGTGGGCACCTGTGGGAAGTTAATGATCATTAACTGCCCTAAGCAGCCTCCTCTGGGACCTCTCACCCTCTTGAGCTGCATTTAAGCTCAAGCTTGGGCCTTCAGTTTTGGTTTGAGCGATCCTGTAGCCATTTCTGTTTTGGCCTTGCCTATAGCCCCATCTTCTATGCTTATGTTACAGCTTTATTATCTAGTCCTGATTTTGGCTCTGTCTCCTGCCTGGGTGGCTCCTGGACTTGGTTCATCACTTGCTCTGTGGCTGGACTGTGTTCCCAACACCTCTCTGCTCTGCTCAGGTACTGTGGCATTACACTTGGTGTAGTGAGGGCAAGGGCTAGTCATCCCTCAGGGAGCAGCCCCCACTCATGCTGTTCCCTGATGTCATGTAGGAAGGGCAGGAGCCACCCCTCTGCTGAGCAAAAAAAGCTCGTTTAAGAAAGGTTCTCTCCTTGTTTTGCCTCCAGCCTCTGCTGGTACAAGAGATACAGGGTGGAAATCGTCACAACCCCCGGCAGAGGGTGTTTAACAGTTCCCTTGTTGAAATGCGGGTGAACAGCTGGAAAAGGATGAGAAAGGGCTTGTTGCCATGGCCTAGAGCAGGGTTGTAAAGGGGACATGGACAGCTGGGGTAGTGCTGGGGGTAGCTAACAGCAGGGCCCATTCTACTGGCACAGGCAGCAGCTTGTCTGGAGGGATCCTTGGGGGTAAAAGGCTGAGAGATTTCTACAGCTGCCAAGCCAAGTGCTGCACCCATGGCTGGGCAAGAAGAGGGTTAGGAACGTGACATTTATGGCTGGGGGAGTGTTGTAAATGAGAACAGCCTTGAAGATGAAATGAGAGTGTGGAGTGGCCTTAAAGCTGTTGTGAGCTGCTTTCAGCTGCCCCTGGGTGTTGGTTGGGTGAGGGAGGTCCAGTGCTGCTGGTGACTCGTGGCCTGGAGACAGGGCTTGGCTCTCGGACTGCCCTGGGGAGAGATTGGTGTCCCAGGAAGCTCAGAAGCCTGCTGGTGCTCTGGTTCTATTGTTCAGCACAAGTGGGACAAGCGGCTTGGAAAGCATTTCAAAGGTGAGGCGAGGGAGGGAGAGGATGGCAGCAGAAAGCAGGAGCCAGCCCAAAATAAACCAGCTCTTGCCAGACTCTCCTGCAGCCTGGGGAGCAAAAGGCCTCCACATGGCCCTGCAAAGGTCCCAGAGGAAGGAGGGAGTGTGTAGCATCTCCATGGGCAGCAAGGAAACCCCAGTCCCGCACACTGATGCTGAGCAGGCGGACTGGCCTGGCTCTGCCAGATCTACGTTCCCAGAGTCGCTCTCAGCCAGGCAAAGGGTCCTGCTGACCCTTCCTCAGCCCGGTGTGAGGCGGCAAGGCCTCCCATCTCACCTGTGCCAGGTGTAGCTTGCACTCAGCTGGAAAGGAGGGTGGCCAGGGCATGTGATGGGAGGCATGTGAGTCCCAGCAGCCCTGCTGGGAGCTAAAAATGGCATGTGTGCTCACTGGAGGAGCATTGCTGGCGGGGAGAGGGGGAGGCGGTGGCGGAGAGGGGGGTGTTTGGTTCTGCAGTTACTCCCTTGCTCTGTAGGGGGTTGGCCCTAGAGAGTGGGAGACAGCTGTGTGAATGCTGACGGCGAGCTTGCACGTCCTCTCTGCGGTGAGGCAGATACCGAAAGGGCTTGTGCAACTTTGCAGCACCTCCTGCGGGGTTCCCGGGAGGCCGGAGTGGGCCCGTGGCAGGGCTGGTGCTGGCAGAGGTGGGGTCTTGCCCTGGGTTGCAGCGCTTGTTTGTTTGTTAGGATGTGGCTGTGTCTGCCCTCACTGCTCTGAGCTCTGGGGCCGCGTGGTCCCTCCTCGCACCCTGGCTGCTGCCCCACACGCAGCCCGCCTTGCACCCCACTTGTCCCGCCCCCGTGGGCTGTCCCCATCCTGCCGGGATCCTGGATGACGGCTGAGCCGTGCCACTTGCTGCGAAGGGAACCCTCTGAGCTGCAGCTCGGGGCGGACCTGGGCTCCTGTCAGTGTACAGGACCTCTCCCCAGGGACCAGCCGGGTCTGTCCCACCCAGACGCGACCGTGCTACGGGACTGCCTCCTCTCCTCCTGCGGCCTCAGAGCTGGCCGTGGCCCATCCCGTTACACGGAGCTCCTTTTTTTCTCCTGACCGCTGCTTAACTCACCACCGGGCACCGGGTGTTTTGGTCTTATATTCCCACCCCTGTGCCCTGCACGGCCTCCGCCACCCTCAGCCCCTCCTCCCGTCCCTCGGCAGGCCCTGCAGGGCACGGGAGTGGCGAATGGCCCGGAGGAGCCTCCGGGGGCACGGCATGGCACGGCACGGCACGGCGGGGAGGGGGGAGGGAGAGGCGGGTGGGAGCGGGGTGGGNGTGCCGAGGCGCAGCGCCGGCTGTTGGGGCGGGTGTGTGTGCCCAGGCTCCCGTGCCAAGCCGAGCCCTGCCGTGCCGAGCCCTGCCGTGCCGAGGCGCAGCGCTGGCTGCAGGGGATGTGTGTGTGTGCCCAGGCTCCCGCGCCGAGCCGTGCCGAGGCGCAGCGCCGGCTGTTGGGGCGGGTGTGTGTGCCCAGGCTCCCGTGCCAAGCCGAGCCCTGCCGTGCCGAGCACAGCGTCGGCTATAGGGGCGGGCGGGTGTGTAAGCCCAGGCCCCGTGCCGTGCCGAGCCATGCCGTGTCGCGCCGCGCGTCCCCGCGCTCCCGCCGCCGCTGCCCCTTTAAGAGCCTCCCTGCGTGTTTCAACCTGGGAGTGACGCGAGCGCAGCCGGAGCGTATGCAAATGCGGCGCGGTCCGGCGGCCAATGGGCCGCGGCGCTCGGCGGCTGCCAGCCAATGGCGCGGCGCCTCCCGGCGGGGCGCCGGCTCGCCCCATATAAGGAGCGCCTTCGCCATAAAAGGCAACATTGTATCGCTTTATATGGGGGCGGCGCGGCGCGGCGGGGGCGGCGGCGGAGCGGGGCCGTGAGCGCGG
>WBNH01010583.1:11246-29219 GCA_013401255.1 Urocolius indicus | reverse complement strand
GGGGGCGGAACGGCCCGGCGGCGGCGGCTCCTTCCGGGGGGCTGCGCGGGAGCCTCCGGCGCCGCCGCTTGTCGCTCGTGGCCGGGGGACGCTGCTCCGGGAAGGGACGCGGGCAGGCGAGAGCGGGCCGGGGGATGCCGGCTGCGTCCGCCGAGAGGCCTGTCCCGCCGCGGCCTCCAGCCCCCGGCCGGTGCCGGTCCCGTGGCTGGGTCGGTCCGGGGTGCTCTTGGGGGTTCCTGTTGGCTGGAGCCGTTGTGTAAAGACAAGAGTAGAAAGTTGGAGCTGGGGGGTTGGGGGGGGTATGCGATTGGATGCCGCTGGCTCTTCTGCCTCCCCGGTGGTGCTCGAAACAGCCTCCGAAGGAGTGGGCAGCGCTGCGTCCCTGCACACCCGGGCTTCGTGCCCCCTGGGAACGGGGGAATGGTTGTGGGGTGCTGCCGTGAGACCGCTGATGGTAACGCTGGCTCCCAGGTCAGTCCTGGTGGATGGCGACCTCCCTGCAGGGGTGCTTGCGGGCATCTGTGCTCAGGTCTGTGAAGACTGAGAGGGGAAGCTGGATCTCTGCCCAGCTGGGGTGTTGGTGAGGGGAAAGGTAGTGGAGACACGTGGCCGGAGTAGCATCCTCTCACGTGGTGAGAGAGGGACATCCAGATGTGTCAGGGAGAAGGGGATGGGATTCCCAGAATGGGGACAGCCCATTGTCCCCATGTCCTCAGGCTGCTCTCTTTCAGGTGGCCTCTTGGCATGCGCATCCTTAAAGGGCATGCTGAAGGAGGTGGCAACACAGCATGGGGCACTTCAACCTTTAGGCAACCCATTTGGAGTTGGTTTTAGAAGCCAAAGCTCCTCTGAGGTGCCAAAGTGCAGGTGTGAAGCAAAAGGAAGGCCAGGCTGGGGACTCCTGTCCTGCCTTCCACGTGTCCCTGCTGTCTGTGACTCCCTGTTCTTCCCTCGTGTTGCTTGGCAGGCCTATGAGCTCTCCACGCTGACCGGCACTCAAGTCCTGCTGCTGGTGGCCAGCGAGACGGGCCATGTGTACACGTTTGCCACACGGAAGCTGCAGCCCATGATCACCAGCGAGACGGGGAAGGCGTTGATCCAAACGTGCCTCAACTCCCCGGACTCGCCCCCGCGCTCGGACCCCACCACAGACCAGCGCATGAGTGCCACGGGCTTCGAGGAGACAGACCTCACCTACCAGGTGTCCGAGTCGGACAGCAGCGGCTGCCCCAAGGTAACGCTCCTGCTCCTGCCCTGGGCTGGCACATGCCTGGGCACACCGAAGTGGGGTGGGGGGAGAGCCCATCGTCCCCAGCCCTCCTTCAACAACAGCTTGGGGATAGCTGAGGACCAGCTCTCCTTTGGCTGCCACTCCAGTGAGTTTGTGCCGTTGCCTCTCCGGGCTAGCTCCTTCCTTTGGCTGCTGATCCGGAGAGGGAGGGAGGGAGGTTGGGTGGCAGGTGTCCTGGCCTTTGCCTCAGGGCTCCCCGCTGGCCCAGCCCACCCCCCTGGCCGGCCCTGGGCTATGTTATCTCTCCCCGGGCGTCTCCATGCTCTTGCACTCATTGATAAAAATTTGATTCTGCCTCCATGGCCTTATAAGGCCTGGTTTCCCTCGCCAGAGTCCCTGGCAGGGCCCCTCACATTCCTTATAAGCTGCAGCTGTCTCTTGCTTTGGTGCTGTTTTGGAAGGGGGCTGGGAGGACATGTGGAATGGAAACATTTGGCTGGAGGGACCGTTTCTGCTCCCCGCCTGGTGTCCCTGCAGGCACCGGCCAGGGTCCTTGCCTGCCCGTATTACTTGTCCCCTCTCCGCCCAGAGTGCTGCAGGGGGTCTGCCCCTGGGTGCAAGAGCCAGGCAGTGGCCCTTTTGTGCTGGAATGGTCCCATCCTGGCCCTGCATCCCCGGGGGCTGTTCCTCAGAGCTGTTGCAGCTGGCAGCTGAATCGCTGCTGCTTCCCTTGCAGAATCCTCTTGGAGAGGGGAGGTGAGGGAGTTGGTGGTGCAAGGCTGAGACAACGTGCTGTTAGCTCTGCTGTAACCCTTGCTTGTGGCATGGGAACTGGGGCTTGCTGCAGTAGCATCCTTCCAGATCAACTGCAGCTTTGCTCTAGGAGCCCTCCAGCCACAGCAGCATCCTTGCCTTACAGTAGCCACTAAATGTTCAGCAGACACCTAGGGAAAGGGGTTTGAGATCTCTGTAAGCCCAAAAGCTCAGGGAGTGTAGCCCTGAGACGTGCCCAGCGTGTTGCCTGGAGCTGCAAGGAAGCTTATCTGTGTTTTTTTGTTCCCTGCCAGCCCAGCAAGCTCTGGTCACAGTGCTGCTGGGTACCTGACAGCCACAATTCCTCTGTGCTCTCTTCCCCATGTGTGTGTAGTGCTGCACTAAGCAAAAGCTCATTGAGATATCAGCAGTCCCAGAGAACCTTGCAGGCAGAGGAGCTGTGGTGAGCCAAGGTGTTGCTGGCTGGAGAGCTCTGTGGTGGAGCCCAGAAGAGTCCCTGGGAAGACTTCCCACTATTGAGAGCCCAGCAACAGTCCTGGCTGTCCCAGTCTGGCATGACACCCCAGGGTGCCTCTGATTTCCCAGTGTGAGCTGTGCCAGCCCTTTCCAGTAGGCAAAGGAGCCTGCTGTCACCATCAATTTTTCCCTTGTGCAGCCTAATGTTTGTAAGGACTTGTCTCTTGAGCTTCTCCTGGATCAAAAGGCAAGTCCTGTGGGCGTTTCATAATGAGACAAATTACCTGTGCCCAGAGTGATTTGGAGGTGCTGGAAGCATTGTGCATGGCAGCTCCCTGCCACGGAGCTTGTCCATGTCATGTCTCTTAAAGTTTCTTTTACCTCCTGCAAACAGTGTTAAGTAGCCCCAAGGGAAGTGTGCTCTTGGGGTGCAGTCACTCTGCAGAGGGGAGCTTCTTAATACAGCTCCTCTTTGCCAGCTTTCTGATGCAACCCTGCCAGCTCCATCCCAGTACTCACAAACGGGTTACCTTGTGGCCACAGCCAGCGTTTGGTGTGGAGCTGGAGGAGCCCCCGTGGCCCTGTCACCTTAACATTCTGGCTCAACCCACTCCTGTCCTACTGAGGGCTTTTTGTCATGGCAAGCCCTGGGGCTGGGGCCAGTCCCATCCTGATCCTCCCAAGTGCTGCAGAGCTGGAAGCCTGGTTTGGTGCTCTGGCAGAGGTCAGCCAAAGAAGCCCTGTGAGGATGCAGGGAGCTTGGTGGCGGGCCTTGCTAGGTGGCTGGCATCCTCGCTGAGGGGTTTATGGAGGAGGTGGCAGGAAATTAAGGGTCTGGACTGTCGGGTCCAGCCACATCGAATACTCCGAGAAGGTTGGGCACTTGCTCCCTGGCCTTCCTGGAAACTCTGCTTCCTGCACCTATGTATGGACAAAATGTTCTTGTGCTCAGCTGCTGCAGCAGAGCAGGGAGCAATGCAGCCAGGCTGTTCCCTGCAGGCAGCAGCCCTCAGCTTTCCTCTGCACTGCAGCCAGCACATCCTCCTGCCACCCCAACCCCAAACTCCCTGCCCGGCACCTGAACCGAGACTGGGCCACACTGTACTTTCAAGACAGCAACTGCATCCTGACAGGGATAACATTGTGCACTGACCTGTCTGACCTTCTGTGGGCCCCAAAGAACACATTGCCCTGTGTAATGTCCTGGTTGCGCTTCTGTGGGAGAGTGAGTCTGGAAAGGTGCTGAGCTGGAGGGGCAGAGCATGGGAGTAGCCCTGATCTGGCCATTTCTTTTTGGGATGGTGAGGGGGAAGGTGAGACTTTTCACCCCATCTGGAATGCAGACCAAGTGTTAGAGACCAGATTGGGATATCCTGCATATCTCCAAGTGCAGTCCTTACAGAACATCTGCATAAATGTGTGTCCTGGAACAGCATTGTCCCAGACAGCCTCTAGAAGCTGTAGTGTGGGATGATTTTTCTCCCCAAGACCTTGCAATGGTCTAGGATGAGCATCAGATGGCTGGGGCTGTGCCTTGTGGTCTCTTCATGCTGTGTAGCATTTATCAAGCATGCACAGCAGTGTGGGTCATGCAGACACCTCTGACTGATGATTCTTAAGGCACTGCTTTGCAGACCCCCAGTTTGCACTGAGCTGTGCTGGGGAACGGGTGTACAGCTGGATCAGGAAAGGAAGGGCTTTTAGGGCTACTGTGCTGTCTTAGAGCTCATCTGAAGCCCTGTAGTTCATCTCTGCTGCAGGTGACCCCTGACTTAGCTCTTGTGAAGTTTGGGCTTTGCAGGGGCTCAGAGGTGTCTCAAGCAGGCGTGGGGAGAAGGCAATGGGTGTCCAATGCAAAGGTCTCTCCCATTTCTCTTCCTGTGTTGGGAGCTGTTGCTGCAGTCCAAGAGAAACACAGCAAAGACGGGAGGAATCTGAGCCTCCCCCGTGGCAGAAGAAGGAGGGCAGAGGTGGGTGGCTCAAGCCTGCTGGCACAGCATCCTCACCAAGCGTCTTTGCTGTTACAATCCTACTGTGGTTTGCCCTTGTGCTTCTAGCCAGTGCTGGGCTAGAAGTGCTTGCCACCCCGAGCAGGGTGCTGGGAAACTTTTGGGATGCTTTTTCCAGCCCTGAGAACGTGGAGTGTGGAAAGGGATGCAAAGTACTGCTTGAGGACGATACCTGAGGGGTTGTGTAATTTCAGAGCTATTCCTGGGGATGAGAGAGTCTGGCTTTTCCAGCTGGAGACAGGACCCACTCTGCTCTGCTACAGTTCCTGTGGGCTGGGGGCAGCTCTGCCCTGTCACCCATGTGGGGAAGGCACCCACAGCTTCCATGTCCCATGTGGGATGGCAGGAGTTTGTGGTTGAGCTAATGGAAAGTGCCTCTGCTGGGCTCTGCTCTGTTATCACGTGCCTCTTCTAATTTGGACTTTCGGGACTTGTGTGCCAAGGCAAAGGGGCGTTGCTCTGCTCCCTCCCCAGGCCCTGGGGCACGGCTCAGTGCCCAGGATTGGCTCCCCCTGTCCAAAATGGGCTGCCTTCCCTTTTTTAGCTGTTGGTTGAGCTGTGAATTCCTCGTTCCTGGCAGCCTGACAAGCTGGGAACAAGGCTTAGCACGTGGGAGAGCTGGGCCCACCAGCCCGCGGCGGGAGGGCTGCGAGTGTGGCAGCCTTAACTCTTCCCAGGCATGCCAGCAAGCATGGCAGGGCACGGGCACAGCATGGCCTCCTGGGGAGCGGTGCATTTGCAGCCTGCTCTTGGCCAGCCCAGAAGGGCAGGAGAGGAGCCAGGGAGACCCTGGGTATCCAAAAAAGGGAGCTGCGGAAGGAGAGGTGTTGAGTAACTTGTGGCTGCTGAGGGGACAGCGGGGATCACGCTGGGCTGAGTTGGTTCCTGTGGATCTGAGCCACATCCAGCCACTTGCTTTGTGTTGTTGAGGTGTTCTGTGCCCTGTAGCCTGGCATACACACTCCTCCACTGTTGCCGTGCTCAGGAGGCCAGCCTCTGAGGCTAGCATTGACCCAGCACAGGGTGGTTTTCCTCCTGGTGCTCAGCTTGGCTGGCGATGCTGCCCTCAGCCTGGCACAGAGCTCCTGCTCTCCATGCCGGGACTGTGCCTGGTGCAGGCTATAGCCAACACACAGGGGCCCTTGGATGCCTCAGGACTATCTCCTCCTCCTCCTGGACTGGCAAAGAGAGGCTTCCCCTGGCCAGGTTCTCCTGTTTGCTGCTGATTTGTGGAGGCACCTCCTCAGGCTTGCCAAGGCAGCTGCCGGGGCTGGGTTTCAGCCTCCCTGGTGCACAGGTTTGGCTCTGCTCACCTCTCCCTTGCTACGTTTAGCATACAGCTGTCTTTAAGAGCCAGTCTTCCACTTGCTCTCGGCCATGTGTTTCCTGCCATAAGGGAAGCGGTGCGTGTTCCTGACAGGAGGCAATGTGTTTTGCCCTTATGTCTCTCCCTGCAAGGGCTGCTTTTGCCTGTCGTGTGCCAAAAAGAGGTTGTTGTCTTCTCAGAGGCTGTGAAGACTCCTGGGGAGGGGAAGGGTTGCTTCATCCCTTGGTGTCTTGCAGGGAGGTCTCTTGGGACCTGGATGGCCCTGGGCTCGTAGCCAGGGTTTACGCTGAGCTCTCTCCAGCTCTCCTCGTGCTGCATTGTTGGGCACAGTCTCCTCATGTTTGTGCAAGCAGCTCCTCTCTGCTACCCTGGCTCTGCTCCACGTGCTGGCAGTGGGTTGGGTGGGGGGGATGATCCAATTTAGCACGGGGGATGTGACCTACAGATCCTAGTTTGGTCTTGTGGGCAGATGTCGACCAGGTCCAAGGGCTGGTCAGAGTTGTCACAAATCTCTCCATCCCCAGGATGCCCTGAAACCAGCGTTCACTGTCACCAACCTGCCAGGGACGACGTCCACCATCCAGACGGCCCCCACCACCTCGACCTCCATGCAGGTCAGCAGCGGCCCATCGTTCCCCATCACCAACTACTTGGCGCCGGTGTCTGCCAGCATCAGCCCCAACGCCGTCACCAGTGCCAATGGGACAGTGCTGAAGACCCCTGGAGCCAGTGCTGTGACATCTGGGGGCCTCATGCCCATACCCACGGGCTTCACCCTCATGTCAGGTCAGTGCCTTCCAGAGGCTGCGTTGCCCACCGTCTCTGCGCCTGGAGGGCGCCGCCGCCGCCTTTCACTACAGGAGACGAGATGTAGTGGCAGGAGGAAGCAGAGTGGTTGCTGCTGTGTAGGGTCAGCCTGGTTGAGATTCCTTGCTCGAGCCCAGCCAGGCCAGTGGCTGGAGAAAAGGATCATGTGGTGCCTGTTTGCTTAGGGTGCTGCCAGCTGGCCCTGCTGCTGGGAGCTGAGCCGGGACCCCGGGGGCAGCACCGAGAAGCCTTGGAGGGAGTGAAAAGAGCTGGTGGTGACAAAGCCTTTCTTTCTCCCTCCTTTTGGCAGGTGCTTCCCTTTCTCCGGGGACCCCTCCCATTCCTCTGGCTCAGTTGCAGCCTCACTCCCTGGCTCTTGCCAGCCAGCAGGCCCAGGTGGTGGCGGGTACGGCTGGAGCGCTGCAGCAGGCACAGCAGACAGTCTTCCGCTTCCCTGCCAGAGCTGGAGGGCAGATCGTGTCGCTGACAGGTCAGCACTCGCTTCTCCTCCGCTTGCTTCAGGTCAGGGGGGATGGAGGTGTCTGTGGGAGGCCTGGCTGCTGGCCAGAGAGCCCACTCCTAACTGAGGTGGGAGCACAGAGGAGGAAGGCAGGGCAGAGGATGCCTGGCATAGGCAGGAGCAGAGTCCTGGGGGAGACAGGCCAAGGGAAGCAGGGGGGTGTGAGTCTTCTGCTCCAGGGTTTGTCTGGCAAATGCAGAGGAGGCAGGTCCCTGGTGCAGCTGTGCTGGTTTTGCCCTGTGGCTGGCAAATGCAGAGGAGGCAGGTCCCTGGTGTAGCGGTGCTGAGGTTGAACTGTGCTGCCAGGAAGACTGGTGGAAGGAGACCACAGGGGCTCAGGTGCCCAGTGGATGCTTTTTGAGCGCTGACATGTGCCTCTGAGCAGCTTTTGTGTTTGGATATGCAGTCAGTCACTGAACCACGGTTGCAGAGGATGGAGCAGTGTTGCTCTGCTGCCTTGTGTGTGTTGTCCTTTGTAGGGATTTCTTGTTGCGCAGGGCTTTCCAGGTGGCTTGTCACAGCTCTCCAGATGCTGTGTTGAAGCAGGACGTGCTGCTGGCTGGAGTTTCAGGGAAGAGCTGGGCTCATCTTTGTAGGGGCAGCCATCATCTGAGGAGCAGCGCTGAGAGTGGGACAGCATTTCTGTGTCCTGCCCCTTGGTGCCCAAGTCGATGAGTCTGTAGCCCTTACAGCTCCCATGGGTCTTGGCAGACAGTGTGACTCCAAGCAAGGGGACTGGCTTTCCCTTGGGATCCAGAGGAGCTAAGAGAATAAAGGCTGTGTCTATGTGCTGTGTGTTGAGGTGCCCAGGCTGAACGAGGTGGCCCATGATTCTTTCTCTCTGGCATCTCTTACTCTTCCCTCTTGAGACAGAACCCCAAGCCCGAGGGGAACTTTCTGTGCCCAACTCCATCTCTGGAACTGAAGAGCTTTGCAGAGAGTGGGCTGGGCTGGAGGTTGTGTGGCCATGCCCCTGCAGCTTTGGGATGTGAACCTGGTGACCCAGGGGCCTCTCATCCCTGTGTTGGGGCACTGTCCGTGAGATCGTGAGCTGTGTGAGATAGTTGTTCCTCAAGTGCCCTGTGGAGGATGGAGAGGGGCTTCAGAGTGTGAAGGCAGCAGGGCCCAGCTGGCCCGGGCATTTGGGCTTTTACAGTTCTGCTCCCTGCTGTGAGATGACCCTTGCAGGGCTGTCTGAGCATGGGCAGTGCTTGGTCCTCTCTTCCCTACATCGTCTGTGCTGTGTCTTGGTGGAGACAGGAACGGTGAGGAGGGCCTCAAATGTTCCTGAACCATGCCTGGGAGATGGACAAAAGCTGCTATGTCCTTTCCTTTTCTCTAGCCACCCCTTGGCCCCTGGATGCCAGGAAAGAGCAGGTTTTAGCCTGCTTTTTGAGGCAGGACCTGCTCTCTGACTCGTGCTGTGCCTTCTCCAGTACAGTGCAGAGCCACACTGCTAAGGCGCTGCATAGGCCAGAGAAGGTCTGAGGGGTTTCCCATGGCCAAGAGTGCCCGTGACCCTGCTGAGGCACAGGCTGATGGGCTCCTCTCTCTCCCCAGGTGGTACCATGGCTCAGCAGGTCCCAGTCCAGGCGATCCAGGTGCACCAGGCACCGCAGCAAATGTCTCCTTCTAGTGACAGCAGCACTGACCTTACACAGACCTCTTCCAGTGGAACAGGTAATTGGGACCTGAGGCTAACCATGTTCTGTGTTCCATCCTGACCACTGCTGATAACAACTCACCACCCGTAGAGCTTGTGTCTGCTCTCTGCCCAGCATCCTTTTTCAGACTAACTCTGTCTCAGCCTTCCTGACAGTTTCCCAAGGTGTATTCATCCCTCTTGCCAGCCCCTGTGCTATGCTATATCCAGGCAGATGCTGTGCATAGGGTATCTTACAAGCAGCATGGAGCTGGGATCAGGATGCCCACTTCTTGGTGGTTTCATAGAATCATAGAATTGTAGGGTTGAAAGGGACCTTTAGAGATCATCCAGTCCAACCTCCCTGCAGAAGCAGGTTCACCTAGATCAGGTCACATAAGAACATGTCCAGGTGGGTCTTGAAGACGTCCAAGGAAGGAGCCTCCACACCTTTAAGCACTGGCTCATGTCTACTTGAGATTTTTACTGATAATGTGAAGGCCACCTCTGTTGTCAGCAAAATCAAAGTGCAGGTGCCTGGGTGCACACACTGTATCCAGGTCAACAGCTTTATTAAAGCATCATCAGGAAACTTTGCAGAGTCCTGCAGCTGGGAAGGAACAACCTCATGCACCAGCACAGGCTGGGGACTGACCTGCTGGAGAGCAGCTCTACAGAAAGAGACCTGGGAGTCCTGATAATAAACTGAACATGAGCCGGCGATGTGCCCTTGTGGCCAAGAAGACAAATGGCATCCTGGAGTGTGTTTGTAAGACTGTGTCCAGCAGGTTGAGGGAGGTCCTGCTCCTCCTCTACTCTGCCCTGGTGAGGCCTCATCTGGAGTCTTGTGTCCAGTTCTGGGCTCCTCAGCTCAAGAGGGACAGAGAACTGATGGAAAGAGTCCAGTGCAGGGCCACCAAGATGATCAGGGGACTGGAACATCTTCCTTATGAAGAAAGGCTGCAGGACCTGGGGCTGTTGAGCCTGGAGAAAAGGAGGCTGAGGGGGGACCTCATCAACACTTAAAAGTACCTAAAGTGTGAGTGTCAGGAGGATGGGGTGCCGCTTTTTTTTCTGTTGTCTCCAGTGACAGAACAAGGGGTGATGGACATAAACTGGAACACAAAAAGTGCCACTTAAACACAAGGAGAAACTTCTTTGGTGTTGAGGTGAGGGAGCCCTGGCACAGGCTGCCCGGGGATTGTAGAGGCTTCTTCTCTGGAGGTTTCCAAACCTGCTTGGACACGTTCCCGTATGACCTGATGGGGGGAACCTGGTTTAGCAGGGGCTTGGGCTGGATGATCTCTAGAGGTCTCATCCAACCCCCGCCCTTCTGTGATTCATGAAACTTTTACCTTGAATTCAATTCAGCTGTGGGGCATTTGACTGCCACTCTTTTCTGCCCTCTCCTGACAGAATTGGTTTGAGCTCTGAGAGTTTCCCAGGGCTTTTACCCCTCCTGAACTCTTGGGGCTCTCTGTGTCGGCTCCATGCTGAGGGTGGCCAGGGGGAGGGATGTTGAGCGAGCCTGGGGCTGCAGCCACCTCCTTTCACCTGTCTCATGTATTGTCTTGTCCTGGTGCCAGTGACCCTCCCAGCGACCATCATGACGTCGTCCGTGCCAACCACGGTGGGTGGGCACATGATGTACCCCAGCCCGCACGCCGTGATGTACGCGCCCACCCCCGGCCTGGCCGACGGCGGCCTCGCCGTCCTCAACGCTTTCTCCCAGGCGCCCTCAGCCATGCAGGTGTCCCACGGCCAGGTCCAGGATCAGGGTAAGACAGCTCTCTGGGATACTGCTCTCACAACCCTGGGTTGTTGTTGGGTTTTGGTTTTTTTTTTTTGCCATTCTCCTTTTTCGTGCTGTGTATTGAGTTTCAAAGGGTTTTCTTCTAAGCGATCCTGGTGGCTGTACAAAGGCCTGGCAAGGGTGATGCTTGATGTGTGCGTTTCTCTCTTGTGCAATGGGTTGCTTCCAGGGTGAGGGTAGATGGGGATGGATGGCATACAGGGCAGACTGTGGAGGGAGTGAGCTAGCAGACTGTGGAGAGGACATATGGTTGCACAAGGGGGCAAAGCAGCATGAAGCCATGCAGGCAATACTTGGATTGAGGGCTTGAGCCTGCATCCCTCAGCGTTTGGGAAGCCAGCACTTGTGGCTTTCTCCTGGGACACCTCCATGCATGCAAACGGGCACCTTCATCCCTTTGAAGAGCCTTGGAGCTCAGAGGAAGGGCCCGTGGGGGAGCACCGTGTAAGAGATGGTGTCATTTGTCCTCTCTCTCTGTGGCAGGTGGCGTGCCCCAGGTGTTCCTGACAGCCCCATCAGGCACCGTTCAGATCCCAGTCTCAGCTGTCCAGCTTCACCAGGTAGGCACAGAGTGGCACTTGCAGGTGTTCAGGGGTTGCTCCTCAGCTTGCACATCCTCGGTGGGTCTGGGCAGACCCAAGCCTTTGGGTAGAGTCAGTCCTCAGGTCTGGGGAAAGCTGTCAGTGCCACCCCGCCTTGGGTGAGGAAGTTTTGCCCTCCTCAGACAGGTGCCCAGAACGGAGCGTGCCCCTCTGGCTGCTGGCACGCAGGGTCTCAGGGCGTGCTGTCCTCCAGTGCTTCCTCCTCCCTTTTCTCTCTAGATGGCTGTCATCGGGCAGCAGAGCAGCAGTGGCAGCAGCCTGACGGAGCTGCAGGTGGTCAACTTGGACACCTCACATGGCGCCAAGAGTGACTGAGAGGCCTCAGCTGCCGGCCCTGTGCCGTCCCTGGCTCCTCATGCCAGCGCCGGGGCTGGTGGCGATTCCTTCTCCTACAGACTGCACCAGTTATTTATTGTTGCCTTTTCACGTTTCCTTCATCCACACACACACACGCGCGCACACACACACACACATGCACCCACACCCACACAGGCACGGCGTGGGGCTGCAGGGACCCCCTTGAGCTGGAGCCACGCAGGGCCTCGAGGGCGTTTGGATGCCGCCATAGCTGCGCTTTGTCTCGTGCCAGCCAAAGAAACTTGTCTCTCGAGAGGAGGATGGCTCCGTGCTGTCCAGAACCGCGGCGGGCTCTTCCCAGCTGGAGGCTCCGGCTCTTCCTGGGCGCCCTGGGCTGCCTCACCCGCCAGTGTGTGCTGGGCATGGGGCTCGGTTCGGGCCCGGAGAGCCGTCCCCGCGGGCGCAGAGCGGGCCCAGGCCGCGCCGCTGGCCTCAGCAATGTGCCTTCGTGGGGCTGCCAGGCCCTGGCTGCAGCGGCTCTCGCTGGGCTCCGGCTGGAGGAGAGTGGCCGGCTTGCACGTGCATCTGCGGCGGGGCCTGTGCTCCTCCCTTCCTCCTTCCCTCCCAGGGCTCGGCCACAGCCTCCTCGTATGCACTACAGTGAAGCCCTGTGCCCTCAGTGCCTCCTCGCAGGGCTGGCTCTGCCCCAGGGGGGACGCACGGCCCCTCGCACAGCACAGGGGGTCGGCAGCTGAATGCCCCGGGCAGCTCTCTGTGGCCGGCCCGGCCCCACGCTCTCCTCTCGGTCCTCACGCTACGGATTCTGGACACCCAGAGGAACGTGGCCGGGTCTTTCCCACATCCCCCCACAGCTCCAGCCAGCGCTTTCTAAGTTTCTGTGTCGGATGCAAGGTGGAGAAACGAGTCTCTAAAAGGGAAGAGCCCCCAGTGGCACCGAGCTGCTTGGGCGGGTGGCGGGGCTCTTCCTCTGAGCTCGGGGGCGACCCGAGGGCCATCCCGGGCCAAGCAGCAGTGGCTGTGGTGCTGGTTTGCAGGCTCAGCAAAGGCAGTTGGGGGGAGAAGGGCTTGGAAGCATGCTTGGTCCTGCATGGGAGTTGCTGTGAATGGCTCTGCTACCTAGCCCTATCCCTGGAGGGAAAGCGAGCAAGTGAGAGAAGCTGCTGAATCCTTTCGGGGGAAGAAGCAGCTGCTGTAACTTTTTTTTTTCTGTTGTTGTTTTCTTTTAAGTTAAAAGACAAAAAGAAGCCTTGGAGAGAAAAAAAAAAAAGACAAAAAAAAGGACAAAAAAACCCACAAAAAAGAAAATGACTTTATTTTTCTAAGTGTTAAACTCAGTATTTATGTAATTCTTTAAGGAATAAAAGTTTGGCTCCTGTACAGTTTTCATGGGGTTTGTACCAGGGGGATGGGAGAGGGGGGTGGGTGGGCAAGGAGGCAGGAAAAAGGGGCCTTGCTTTTGAGTTTGTATTGTAACCTTGGACGTTGTTCCCTCAGCATTAGCGTTTAAGCTGTGCTTTGCACCCTCCCAGCATGTGCCAGGGACTGGACTGAAGCAAGCGGGACGCTTGTTTCCCCGCTTGCCCGTCCTGAGTGAGGACTCCATGCCCGTCCGTTTGGGCTTAGCGGGCAGAAGGGCAAGAGAAGGCAGTGTCTGCTCTCCAGAAGTGTGGGGAACCCATCCCTCAGGAGCCAGGGGGCTTGCAGCAGCGTGCCCAAGAGCCAGAGGTGGGCTGGGGGGTTTCTCTGTTCACCTCTGGGCATGGGAGCTGCAGCTGTTCTGTGGCTGCTCTTGGTTACTTGTGACTGCCTAAGGGCTATGGGCACCTCTGCTCCTCCCAGAGTGACAAGTGGCCAGCAGTGGCTGATCTCTGCTGTTCCTGTCCTGAACTCCCAGCTGATGATCTGGGCTGTAATTCCCCCATCTCCAGCTGTTCCTTTAAGTGCAGAGATGTGGGCAAGTCCCCTCCAATGCCCCCGCTGCCAAAAGCTCCCATTTCAGTCTTTTATGCAGCCTGGGAAGGGCTCATGGGGAGCGGGGTGGCTCGTCTGGTCAGAGTGACATTGTGTTGGGCCTCCCTTCAGTGTCCTTGCTACTCAGCAATGCTTCCAAAACAAGGCTGAGCAGGGAGAAGGACGAGGCCGGGGTTTGCATCATCCCTTTGCCCCAGCCCCTCACCGTGCCCTAGCTTTGCTCCCCTTTGCTCGTGCCAGCGTGGTGGAGCAGAGCTGGTGTGGGGCTGGGATGGCAGGAGCGTGGCCCTGCCGCTTATGGGGTGCCCGACTGCGTTTTCCCTCGCCAGCTTCCCAAAGGCAACTGCTGGTTAAACGCTAATGGTGTGTTTTATTTAAGTGCAGACCTGTAAGAATACTTTGTGTATCAGGGATGAAATGGCATTTACGTGTGGTGACATTTTTAGTTCATTTTACTGGTTTGAAGGGGGGGTGGTGTGTGTGTGGGGGGGGGTGTGTGTGTGAGGGATATGTATGTGTGTGTGTGTGTACACATAAGTGTGTGTGGGATGATTATGGTTGTTTTTTTTGTTTTCTTTTCCCTCCAGTTTCCAGGGTTGTGTTTCTGGAAGGATGTGGAAGTAATCACAGTACTATGTACAGAGCTTTCTTTGGTATTAAAAGCAAAGAAACAAAAAATTTACTCTTTCAATAAATGTTATCATTTTGTGCACAGATTTGGGATCGTGGCTGTGCTTTGGGGGAAAGGAGGGACTTCACACCTTTGGGCTGCGTGCTAAGGAGGCGGGGGGGGGCTTGTCTGCTTGTCCTGGGAGGGAGTGGTCTTTGCAAAAAGGCTCCATCCTCACTGCCTCCTGCACAGGTGAGGCCCGAGCAGCTGGGCTTTGGGAGTCACAGAGGCAAGGGTGGGTCAGAGGGGGCCTGTGGTAGACGGCAAGGTCAAGGGCCGTCCTCTCCGAAAGCTTGGGAAGGGCACGGTGCTGAGCCGAGAGAAATCAATAAGAAAACCCAGGGAGGAGGAGGAATGGGAACTCTTAATTCATGGGTGTTAACAGGGAGAAGCGAGGACGACCTCAAGCAACAGTTACAACAGGGAGCGCAAACGGCCTGTGTTGCTGATGGAGGAGTTAGATGGTAACTAAGGCCTAGGAAGAGGCCTTAATGGCAAAGAAAAGGTGGTCCCTGAGCCTGGCTCCACTCAATCTTCCTGGATTGAGTATTTATATAAATTACCACAAAGCAAAGGAGGACAGAGAGATTCCCAGGGTAGAGAAAAAGCTTTGCATGAAGATGCTGCTGTTGAGGTAGCTTTAATTGACGTGGGACTCGACAGATAAGTGATGCTCTGGCCAAGGCCCTGTCTTCATGGGAGATGTCATGCAGGTGGCATCTCAGAGCAGACACGGTGGTTGGTGTGTGCAGTGCCATCCCCAGGCCTCAGGACAAGGAGAATGACCAAATTGGGCTTTAAAAGAAACCAGTTGAAAGGCTGCAAGGAGCACAGCTTCCTCTGACATTGGCAGGTGCCTGATCCACATCTCAAAAGAGGTTGTTTCCACTCTCCTCTTCCAGATCCATTACTTTAGGGTACCTGGAGCTTACCTGCTGTCTTTATGAGGCCCAACACCAAGACTGTTAAATTCCCTGCAGGAAACTGCTGTCAGAAGGTATGGCAATATTCAACCCCCCAAGCTGCAGAGGCAGCAGGTCAAAGGCCCACAGAGTAAAGGAGGGGAAGAAACCATAGGGAGAAGGGCTCGTTACAATCATCAGTGCTAATGCTTCAACAGTAGGCCAGCTAAAAATGCAACTATGAGCCATTACATCAGGCCCTGGAGCAGACACCAGCATGATGTGAGGGAAGCATGGCACTACTAAAAGCCTGTGCAGTGGAGGGACTGCACTGCTCCTCAGATTGTAATTTGGAGAAAATTACATGAGAAGGTGGTACAGGAAGCATTGAGGAGTGAAATACAGCTGAAATGACTCCCCATGGGGAAGGGTAGATTCTCCCCTTTGACAGGTTTCACCACAGCCAGCCCCCACGCTCAGCATGCCTGCATGGATCTGGCTCATGGTTCAGCACCACAAAACCCATTCCAGCCCAAATAACACCACGCTGCTTGTGCACAGGGGGCTGTGGGTGAGATATAAAAACCGTCCTGACATGGAGCAAGATGCCACAGACACACTCGTTATTTTTAGGCTGAATGACTAAGCATGGTATCAAGACCATCAGGGCCAAGACATAAATAAGCAGGGCATATGAATGCCACAGAAAACCTCTCAGTGTCACAGACAAGATGCCTGCGTGCTATGCAGCCACTGCCATTTATTGTTGCTGGCAACTTTGGCTATGGGATGCTGCCAGCTGATGTTACCAGCCAGGCTGCATTTCCCACTGCAGAGCGTTATCACCACCTCAGGGCTCTGACACCAAACACCTCAGTGTTGCAGCTGCAGTGCATGCACAGGTTTGAGTTTTAACAAGGCCTTAGGAGTTAATGGGGAAGGAAGAGTACATGTCAGTGGGAAACACATAGATTCCAAGAGCATGCACGCGATTCTGGAGAGACAGCATCATTAGTATCAAGAGGTTACACAAGCTAACGGAGCAGTCGAGATGCTGGCTTGGAAGCACAAACATTTACAGTCCATCACTGGTGCCACAGCTTTAGAGGATGGTCCTTATAGACTTGTGCAGCACTGCACTGATTTATCCGGCCCACAGCTGATCACAGTGATATTGTTTGTATTAATTGATGATGGCTGTTGTAAGACATAGAAGTTTCGCATTAGTACAGAGAGTAGAAACAAAGCTGCTTGTGATTTAAAGCAAATGCTAACAGACTTATAGATCGTAGCTATCTGCTGGGTTGGAGCTAACTGCTGTGAGGCCTGTCAAGGATGGGAAATATGGGCCTATGATAAGCACTCAGATTTTATTGTATGGGCAGTACAGATCAGTATAAAACCAAAGCGGGAAGGGAGCTGGAAATGCACCAGACTTGTGTGCAACTGGCTTCAATCGCCTCTCCAGCAGCATTTAGAGCTGAGCAGTGTTACAACACAGAACCTGCTGAGAGTCAATGCTGCTCTCACTGGAGAATGAGAGATGAGCTGGACGGAGGGTGGGCTGACATTGCCCTGGAGCCCCAGCCCTCAAGAAGCTGCTGTGCTGTAATTTATCGTTAATGCTGCATTTACAACAATGTTAGTGCTGACATTAAGTGCTTTTAGCCTTCCTTTTGCCTACCCTCCAACAGCACTTAACGTTAATCACTGAAGAAAACAGATGATTGCACAGTACAAGAAAACGCGCTCAGTGCTGGTGAGGCTGCACCTCAAACACTGTGTCCAGAGATGGGAAACAAAGCTGGGGAAGGATCTGGAGCACAAGTCTGAGGAGGAGCAGCTGAGGGAGCTGGAGGTGTTCAGCCTGGAGAAAAGGAGGCTGAGGGGAGACGTGATCACTCTCTGCAATTGCCTGACAGGAGGCTGCAGGGAGGTGGGGGCTGGTCTCTTCTCCCAAGTTACAAGTGATAGGGCAAGAGGAAATGGGCTCAAGTTGCACCAGGGGAGGTTTAGCTTGGAGATTAGGGAGAACTTTTTCCCTGAGAGGGAAAGTAAAAGTAAAGTGCTTGTAACTACCCTGACAGGCAATACCAGCAAATATAATGTTATGACTCTAATGTTTGGTTAACACTCAGATTTACAGAACAAATGTCTCCTGGGAACAGGAATTTTTTTTCCATTCAGGGCGGTCAAGAGAATATTTCAAGGGCACATCTCTCAAAGTGATAATCTACACAGCAGGCACCTTCTTGGTGCTGGAGCGTGTCCAGAGATGGGTGAAGAGTCTGGAGCATACGTCTGCTGAGGAGAGGCTGAAGGAGCTGGGGGTGCTGAGCGTGGAGAAGAGGAGGCTGAGGGAGACATGACCACTCTCTATGACTACCAGAGAGGAGGTTGTGGTGAGGTAGACGTTGATCTCTGCTCCCAAGTAAGGAGTGACAGGCTAAGAGGAAATGCCTCAAGTTGCACCAAGGTGTTTGGATTGGAGATTAGGGAGATTTTTTTCCCCTGAGAGGGCTGTCAGCCCCTGTCCCAGGCTGCCCAGGGAGGTGGTGGAGTCCCCATCCCTGCAGAGATTGCAGAGCCGTGCAGCTGAGGTGCTGAGGGACATGTGTCAGTGGTGGGCTGGGCAGTGTGAGGGGAGAGGTTGGACTCCATGATCTTAAAGATCTTTTCCAACCAACACGACTCCGTGTGCACTGTGCGCTCTGGCAGACGCGCTCCGCAGCTCCCGATCAACTTTTGTCCCCTCTTTCCCCCGCGAACATCAGAAGGCACTCTGGGCGGTTCCCATTTCCCGCCCCTCACACCCAGCACGGCGGGCGGGGACAGAGGCGGCGGCCGGCCGCGGCGCGCAGCTCGGTGCTGCCGGTGCCCGCGGGGCTGGGGCCGGGGCGGCGGGAAGCGGGAGCGGCCCCGGGCCTCGCC